>JBAKBP010031460.1:0-24417 GCA_037953745.1 Lithodes maja | reverse complement strand
AGACATATCGAAAGCCTTCGATAGAGTCTGGCATAAATCTTTAATTTCTAAACTACCCTCCTTCGGTTTCTATCCCTCCATCTGTGCCTTAGTCTCTAATTTCCTTTCCGGCCGTTCCATAGCCGCGGTTGTGGACGACCATTGTTCACTTCCTCACCCTATAAACTCGGTGTTCCTCAGGGCTCTGTCCTATCTCCTATTCTCTTTCTAATTTTTATAAATGATCTCCTTAACTGTACCTTAATTCCCATCCATTCATACGCAGACGACTCAACCTTGCACTACTCCATTAGTTTTTCAGAACGCCCCAGCCAGCAATCCCTCAACGACAAACGTAATGAAGCCATAGAACTCTTAAATTCTGATCTAAATACTATTTCCAATTGGGGCAGAGAAAACCTTGTTAACTTTAATGCTGCCAAAACCCAATTTCTCCATCTATCTACCCGTCAGGATCTCCCAGCGGACTATCCCTTATTCTTCAACAATACAAAAATCAACCCTTCATCTTCTCTCAATATTCTTGGCGTCTCTTTTTCTTTTGCTCTCATTTGGAAGGACCATATTACCAGTCTTGCTAAGGCAGCCTCCCAGAAGCTGGGTGTGCTCAACCGCCTTAGGGGGTTCTTTTCCCCTGCACAGCTTTTTGCTCTGTACAGGGGCATAGTGCGCCCTTGTATTGAGTATTGTTCACATGTGTGGGGAGGTTCCTCTCACACCGCTCTCCTAGACAAAGTTGAAAGGAAGGCCTTTCGTATCATTAACTCCCGTCCACTCACCAACTCTCTGCAATCTCTCTCTCTCCGCCGCAATGTTGCATCTCTCTCGCTATTCTATCGCTACTATAATAATCAGTGTTCCTCAGAGCTATCCCAGTGCATACCACCTCCTTTACGTAGGGCACGTGGTACCCGTCTTGCAACTCAATCCCACCCCTACTCTGTGCAACTCTCCAACCCAAGAGTGAAACGTTACTCTCAAACTTTCTTCTACTCAACAGCTGAGCTCTGGAACTCAATCCCAGAATCAGTCTTTCCCTCTTCCTATGACTTAAATTGCTTCAAACTCCGTGTGTCCAGGCATTTTGGCTCGAACGTCCCTTGATTTTGGCCCTGTCACTCTTTCAACTATGGGGGAGGCACTCGCTATAGGCAGTTATGCCTTTTGCCTCCCTCAATCACATAGAAAAAATAAAAATAAAAATACTGTATATACATTTGTTTGCTACAATTTCGCATATTTTTTGTTTACACTGCATCCCACCCAGCTGACTGACTTATCTATGGTGGGTACAGTTGGCCCCATAACTTTGCATACAGAATACAAGGAAGAAAGGCATCCTCGTATTTTGAATTGGTTAATCAGTCCCAGTGTTGCCAATTTATCTACTTTCCCGCTAGATTTAGAGGTGTTTATTTCGATCTAGAGGCACATTTTTACATCAAGTGACATAAATTTTAACGATATTCTGTAGTTTGAGCCATTTTAGAGCGATATTGTAGAGATTGTGCCATTATTATAGCGATTTTCGGCTTTTGTTTACTGTCTAGCGGTCAAAATTTGGTAACCCTTTTAATCACCCTGTCTATCAAAAAAGAGAAACTCATAGATCACTGTCGATAGATACTCTTGGAGGCTCATAGCTCTCATAATCCAGTACAGGTAGTTCTCGTAATATCATAGTTCCCAGAATCTTGTATAGGTAGCGCCAACGAACTTGACAATAATCTTGACCCCTTAACTTCTTATAACTCGAAATAAATGAAAATAATCGGGTTGACGTTGTTATCATTTGGGAAGAGTCCACCAGGAAATAGCTGTGGATATTTACAGCCAGTTTGCTCTACAGTAGGCCTTTTTGAGTTACGAGAGGTCAGAGGTCAAGATTATTGTCAAGTTCGTTGGCGCTACCTATAGTTGTCATAATCTCGTAGTTTTCATAATCTTGTTGTGGTCATAATTTCATAGTTCTCATAATACCATAGTTCTCATAATGCTATAGTTTTCATATCTCAGTTCTCATATCATAGTTATCATAATCTCACAATTCTCGTAATATCATAGTTCTTATATTCTTATGGTCCTCATAATTTCATAGTCCTCATAATCTCATTTCTAATAATCTCATAGTTATCTTAATCTCAGAGTCCTCATAGTTCTCATCTCATAGTTTTCACAATTCGATAGTTCTCATAATCGCATAGTCGACATAATCTTGTAGTTCTCAAAATCTCAGTCCTCATAATCTCATAGTTCTCATGATCCTATAGTCCTCATAATCGATGGAGACACTTAGGCTGGTACCACACGAGCCCTTTTACCCTCAACACATATCCTTAACACTGGTCTGGTAGCTTATTAGGTCATCTTTGGACATTATAGTATTTCAGAAGTTAAGCCCTTGGAGCAGGATGACGCATTTTGACAGTTTATTCTGGCTGTCATTAGACGAGGATATTCAGCTTAGGATCAACATGTGGGAGCTAAAGAGTTAACCCCTTCTGTACCGGGACGTCTTTTTAATGTTATTGTAGCTATATTTAGACGATTTTGAGCAGTTTAAGAAGGATCTGTGGTGGTAAAAAGGGTTAAGTGAGATAGTTCGAAACCTTTTAATTGCTGGAGGCCCTTTTTAAACTTCTTAGACGATTTTGAGCAGTTTAAGAAGGATCTGTGGCGGTAAAAAGGGTTAAGTGAGATAGTTCGAAACCTTTTAATTGCTGGAGGCCCTTTTTAAACTGAATAAAATCATCTAATAGTAGGGAGAATAAAGTTAACAGACGAGGCCGGTACATATAAGGGGTTAATTGAGATGGTGTTTACCCTTTTGATTCCTAGATAGCCTTCCTAAATTGCACAAAATTGTTTAACCCCTTCTGTACTGGCGAGGTCTTTTTATAGTTTATTCTGGCTACTATTAGATATTATTCAGTTAAAAAAAGGACTCTAGTAATTAACAGGCTTCGAACTATCTTACTTAACCATTTTTAGTACCACAGATCCTTCTTAAACTTCACACAATCGTCTAAATATAGCTAGAATAATATTTAAAAGACGTCGCCGGTACAGAAAGGGTTAATGATAACTAAAATAAATTCTAAAAATATGTATTAGATCCCTAAGGGGTTAATTTATCTCTAGTCTAGTTTTATCTTCATATTTGTTTTCACCAACCCACCAATTAATTTATAAATAAACCTAACTAATGAAATCGATGAAAGTAATTAATACATGTGGTACTCCCAATGCTCCCAGAAATATTGCCGGGATAATGCTGACGATAAATGCTCAGGTGTGATACCGACTTTACTTGGACTCTGTCTAATCGCTCAATATCCCGTTGTTCGTTCGAGCGAGAGAAAAACCTGAAATCCACCGCATATTTTACAAGCCGCCGTGTGTGTGTGTGTGTGTGTGTGTGTGTGTGTGTGTGTGTGTGTGTGTGTGTGTGTGTGTGTGTGTGTGTGTGTGTGTGTGTGTGTGTGTGTGTGTGTGTGTGTGTGTGTGTGTGTGTGTGTGTGTGTGTGTGTGTGTGTGTGTGTGTGTGTGTGTGTGTGTGTGTGTGTGTGTGTGTGTGTGTGTGTGTGTGTGTGTGTGTGTGTGTGTGTGTGTGTGTGTGTGTGTGTGTGTGTGTGTGTGTGTGTGTGTGTGTGTGTGTGTGTGTGTGTGTGTGTGTGTGTGTGTGTGTGTCATTTTTTTATCAGTTTCCTCCCTAGACCTCCATCAAACATAAACAAAACACACCCCAACTCCCTCCTTCAAGATGAATGTGTAAATTTTTAGATAGAAAAATGTCCCGGCCGGTTTCTGTTAAATTACAGGCTCGCTATCGCTCGCCAGGAAAAAATCGACACGAAAAGTCTAAATATTGACAAATAAATGGGGCGAAAAGTCTTAAAATCGTCAAACTAATGGGCCAAACGTCATAAATCTGAAAACTAATGGGGCTAAACATGAGGGAGAAGGCCTAGTAAATCGACCAATCTCCCCTTAAAGTGAGAGTGAGTACCGGTATTCCCAGTGCGGCATACATCTCCGCAATGTCTTAATTATACCTCACCGCACTGCAACTCAATAATTATACCTCACCGCACTGCAACTCAATAATTATACCTCACCGCACTGCAACTAAATAATTATAATTATACCTCACCGCACTGCAACTAAATAATTATATCTCACCGCACTGCAACTAAATAATTATACCTCACCGCACTGCAACTCAATAATTATACCTCACCGCACTGCAACTAAATAATTATACCTCACCGCACTGCAACTAAATAATTATACCTCACCGCACTGCAACTAAATAATTATACCTCACCGCACTGCAACTAAATAATTATACCTCACCGCACTGCAACTAAATAATTATACCTCACCGCACTGCAACTAAATAATTATACCTCACCGCACTGCAACTAAATAATTATACCTCACCGCACTGCAACTAAATAATTATAATAAGGGGGGTGAGCTGCTTGTCTCTCTCTCTGGGGGTTGTATCCATTCGGCCCCATTTAGCCTACTGATTTAAGACGCTTAACCCCATCCAGGTGTTGATTTATACCTAGCGAGCGTAAGCGAGCCGCCATATTTTGAATAATGAGTTAGACAGCTGGCTAAATTTTTAAATTTTTCGATAGAAAAATATCTCCGGCAAAGCTGTATTTCTAAATAAAATGCTGGCTCGCTATCGCTCGCCCGGAAAAACTCAACACCTGGATGGGGATAAATGTCTTAAAACAGGAGGATGAATGGGGCCAAATGGATACAACCAAGAAAGAGAAAAAAAGGCAGGTCACGCCCCTTAAAAAGAAGTAGTATGAAATTATAGGAAGGGGTTTCAGACAAGATGGGAGGAGAGACTCTTGACAGCTTTAGTTATCTGATATGCAAATTAAGGAGATGATTACTAGCCTATCCATTCAAGCAGTGCACTAAGTATAATGCTAAGTAGAGACAAATATTAGGTTGAGAATACTACAAGCTGATTTTATATAATGGAAGGGAAGGGGTGTGGTGGGGCTATACCGTGTTTAAAAAATTTCGAATATGTACAGAGGAACAGTGTGTTGCTTAAGGGGAGGTTTTTAGTTTGTTTCCTACTCCTCCAGCAATCTTAAAATGTCACCCCCTTGACCCCCTTTCAAGATAAATTTGTACATTTTTCGGTAGAAAAATTTCCCGGCCTAAGGCCGGTCACTCTTAAATTACAGGCTCGCTACCGCTCGCCAGGATAAAATCGACACCTAAATGGCACGAAAGGTCTTAAAATTGACAGAATGGGGGCGGAAATTCTTAAAATCACCAAACTAATGGGGCAAACGTCTTAACATCTCAAAAGCAATAGGGCTAGACATGAGGGAGAAAGGGGTCAAGAAAAAAGTCCCTCAAGTGGAAATCTCCCCTTACCTCTTAACTTATATTAATTTATAATAAGGGCCAAAGCAAGAGATTGCACAAGAGGTATTTGATCAGTTAATTATTATGTACTTCGTTTGCAGATAATTTTGGAGTCGAGATAATAGTTGTACAGTCGTGCTAATAAGTCATGTCCCAGCTGGCATTACGTTTGGCTTGCTCGGTGATGTATTAACCCTTTCACGTTTTTATGACGCAGAAGTTGCCAAATTAGCAATAATAAATAGAGTTCTCTCATTCTTATAATTACCTTTCCAAAATTAGTTTTCTGCCCACAGCTAACTCAAAGACAACTGCAGAGGTTGAAGTAACTAAACTAAAGGTTTCTAAATACCCCTGATGGTAACAAAGGCTTTAAAGTATCCCTAATAGGCTCAAAATTGCGTCAAAAACGTGAGAGGGTTAATGTCTGTCAGATGTTGAATAGGGTGGGTAAGTGTAGCAACAGGTTTGTATATTTCACTCGATATGAAGAAATGAGGCTTAGATATCGCCGATACCAATTTGTTTTCAAAACATACTTGGTGCCGAGACATCACTTATTAGCGCGACTGTACATTATAATAGGGTTCTGTGGAAGCTTGTGAGTCGATTTACTGTTTGTCTAGGGTAGAGATGACAAAGCTCGTATGACTCGGATTACTGTTTGTCTAGGGTAGTTTTTCTAGTCGGTTGCTGTGCTACGTTCATTGTTCACTTGAAATATGGTAGTTTTGTAGGGCAAACCAAACTGATGAGGTACGGTATCGTTTTCTGAGGTACCGTACTGTATTATAGAAAGCTGGTGATTAAAGCGCGTTTTCCGGCAGTTTTCGAGAGCAAGTCTATTTATTCAATTATTAATATTATAGTGTAGGCCTATCAATTATTTAGTATTGCTTTTATTTATATATATCCTGAAATTTCTTGAGGTTAATTTGCGTTAGGTGTGTATGTGTGTGTGTGTGTGTGTGCGTGTGCGTGTGCGTTCTTGGGATTGAGACTATTAGCAGAATTAAGACTAGGAACAAGTTTCTTACACTATCCAGTCAGACGTGTTGTGGTTTATTATGATATTCAATTTAATTATTGTTGATAATTTTGCTTGCTTTTGCCATTCGCGAACTATATATTATAGTGTGTCCCCTAGAGCCTAGGCTAACAAAAACGCCTTCCTAGACTTTATTCACGCTAGAAAATGTCAACCCAGGCCACCTTCAATCTAAATTTGTACATTTTTCGATAGAATAATATTCCTGCTGACGGCTGATTTATCATAAGTTATAGGCTCACTATCACTCGGCCAGAATAAAAATCGACACTGGAATGAGGTGAACCGTCTTATTATCGCCAAGCTAATGGGTTGAAACTTCTTAAGGTATTTAACAAATATAATCGGCGAAACAGGGCAGGTCGGAAAAGACCTCCCTCGGGCCAAATAGGGTTAATTGATACTCATTCCATGTTTTCCTAGCTAAGCTAAGGACGAATCAGGCAGGCCAGGTTAATTGACCACTTGCGAGTTTCAGGATATAAGGAAGTTGGAGACGTGAACATCGATATTAAAGAGAAATGCAATAATAATATGGGTTTCTAATGGATAAAAAGTATGATCAGTTTTATTTTTTGTATTTATATATGTATTATGACCGTATTTTAGCTGATAATTCTGCTAAATATTGATGGCCACAGCTCCAACTTCTTTATGGACCAAAACTCGCAAGTGGTCAATTACCCTTTCCCTAAATACTATAGAAAGGAATACAACTGTTCCACATAGACAAATACACATACCAAAAAAAAAAAAAAAAAAAAAAATGAAACTCAAATAATAATATTACCAAATGCAGTATCTATAACCATAACAATGAAGTAAATACATAATGATAAAACCATTGGCATGAACAGAATATGAGTTAGAGAAGAATGTAAACAATATAACACACATATTAACGGTATACATAAATAAAACAAATATAAACAATTCAATATCAACCTCCTGGAGAAAAAATAGTGTGTAACATAATTTCCTTATTGTTTCCGTCAGGGTTTTCTTGAGTTCTCAAAAAATTGCTTATAAACACAGGAAATAGCCTGGTAAGTACGGTAAATTGTGTATTCTCTCTCTCTCTCTCTCTCTCTCTCTCTCTAGATCAAAATATCTTTATATATTTATTTATTTATTTATTTATTTATTTGTGTATTTACATATAGCCTACTGTATATTTATTAATACATTTGTCCCCTGTCCTCCCTTCACCGTGCATACGTGTGTGTGTGTGTACGTCCATCTCAACCCTCCTTTTAAACCACTAGCCCCTCTTAACACTATCTGGTTAGACGTCTTGGGGATTAATATGATATTTTGTTGAATTATTATTTAGGATTTTGCTTGGTTTTGCCTTTTTCGGGTATTGTATTTTACTTTTCCCTTAGGTTAACAAAAACACTTTCCCAGACTACTATCAAACTAACAACACCTTCCCAGACTACTATCAAACGAACAACACCTTCCCAGACTACTATCAAACGAAAAACACCTTCCCAGACTACTATCAAACGAAAAACACCTTCCCAGACTACTATCAAACGAAAAACACCTTCCCAGACTACTATCAAACGAAAAACACCTTCCCAGACTACTATCAAACGAAAAACACCTTCCCAGACTACTATCAAACGAACAACACCTTCCCAGACTACTATCAAACGAACAACACCTTCCCAGACTACTATCAAACGAAAAACACCTTCCCAGACTACTATCAAACGAAAAACACCTTCCCAGACTACTATCAAACGAAAAACACCTTCCCAGACTACTATCAAACGAAAAACACTTTCCCAGACTACTATCAAACGAAAAACACCTTCCCAGACTACTATCAAACGAAAAACACCTTCCCAGACTACTATCAAACGAAAAACACCTTCCCAGACTACTATCAAACGAAAAACACCTTCCCAGACTACTATCAAACGAAAAACACCTTCCCAGACTACTATCAAACGAAAAACACCTTCCCAGACTACTATCAAACGAAAAACACCAACTACTATCAAACGAAAAACACCAACTACTATCAAACGAAAAACACCTTCCCAGACTACTATCAAACGAAAAACACCTTCCCAGACTACTATCAAACGAAAAACACCTTCCCAGACTACTATCAAACGAAAAACACCTTCCCAGACTACTATCAAACGAACAACACTTTCTCAGACTACTATCAAACGAAAAACACCTTCCCAGACTACTATCAAACGAAAAACACCTTCCCAGACTACTATCAAACGAAAAACACCTTCCCAGACTACTATCAAACGAAAAACACCTTCCCAGACTACTTCAAACGAAAAACACCTTCCCAGACTACTATCAAACGAAAAAACACCAAACACCTTCCCAGACTACTATCAAACGAAAAACACCTTCCCAGACTACTATCAAACGAAAAACACCTTCCCAGACTACTATCAAACGAAAAAACACCTTCCCAGACTACTATCAAACGAAAAACACCTTCCCAGACTACTATCAAACGAAAAACACCTTCCCAGACTACTATCAAACGAAAAACACCTTCCCAGACTACTGTCAAACGAAAAACACCTTCCCAGACTACTGTCAAACGAAAAACACCTTCCCAGACTACTGTCAAACGAAAAACACCTTCCCAGACTACTATCAAACGAAAAACACCTTCCCAGACTACTATCAAACGAAAAACACCTTCCCAGACTACTATCAAACGAAAAACACCTTCCCAGACTACTGTCAAACGAAAAACACCTTCCCAGACTACTATCAAACGAAAAAACACCTTCCCAGACTATCAAACGAACAAATGTCCAGCCTTCCAGCTAAATTTGTTCATTTTTTCGATAGACAAACATCCCGGCCAGAGGCCGATTTATTTTATGTAACAGGTCCGCTATCGCTCGCCTAGAAAACAAATTACACGTAAATGGGGTGAAGTGTCTTATCGCCAAAATAATGGAGTGAAACGTCCTAAAATCTCCGACCTAACGGAACGAAACAGAGGAGGTCCCAAAAGACCTTCCTCGGACCACATACAGTTTATATAACCACGAGAAGTTCATGAAACAAGTTCTAGGCACCAGAGAGAGAGAGAGAGAGAGAGGGAGAGGGAGAGGGGGAGTGAGAGGGAGTGAGTGAGAGTGAGAGTGAGTGAGAGAGACCGGTTCACCCCCTGATGGCATAATAGGTTGTTGATTCTTTATCTAGCGAGTCACCCAGGGTACGAAACCATAATAAATTATTAGACGTTAATACCTTACAGACGGAGAAGAAGGCCTTTTACTAAGGGGGGTCTTATGGATTTCCCGCGTTTCGCCCCATTAATTCGGCGAGGCTTGGACGATTCGCCTCATTAGTTTGGCGATTATATGGTGTGTTCGACCATTTAGGTGTTGATATTATTCTGGCGACCAAAAGCGAGCATGCAATTGAATAGAAATCGTTTCACGACCAGGATAGGCCTATATTCAACCAAGCAATGTACAAATTTATCTTAAAGAGGGGTGTGGGTGAGCGTTTTAAATGGTCTTGAAGTTTAGTTTCAGGATTTATTTGTATTGGTTTAAATAGGGTTTGAAAGACAAGCTAACGAAAACATGTTAGAACATTACAAAAACAATCAAAGCTCTCATTATAAATAACTCCCCCCCCCCCCCCCCCCTCACACACACAACCACATTCTATGACCTCCTCATTCGCCGGCTAATTTAGTGTTAAGCTGAGGTGAGTGTGGGTGTGGGGGGTGGGGGTGGGGGTTGTAAGGAAGGTAGGGCGGGGGTAGAGAGTTTTCTTCCCTATTTATGTTCTTCTATATTTATTACGTACACGTTATTTGTCTCTTCTTTTGGGTTTTGGTTTATTTTGTATTATTATTGGTTTGTTTTAGTTATTATTGAAGTGTGAATGGGAAGGGCCTGGGTAGTGAGTTATCTTACCCGTTTGTTTTCTTCTATATTATATGTATGTTTGTTGGTTTTCTTATAGTAAGTGTGTGTGTGTGTGTATGATTGGGAAGCTTTTTATGTTTGTATATACTGTATGTGTGCGCGTATATGTATGTATGTATGTACTGTATGTATGTGTTTGTGTACGCGCTTAACTGTGTGTTGTTTGTGCTGTTGGGTTATACTGGTACCTTTTATAATAATGAACTAATTATATAACATCAGACAAGGATATTACCAATTGTATTCAAATCACCCTCTCAAAACCCTGTGCACCATTATACCCAAGAGCAACCGACGTGTGTGTGTGTGTGGTGTGTGTGTGTGTGTGTGTGTGTGTGTGATTCGATTGCTTGTTCGTCAAGGGGAATCCACGCAATGCGAGCTGAGCTCATTATTATCGCGCCTCCTTAACCCTCTCCGACATATGACGCGATTTTGAGCCTATTGGGGATACTTTAAAGCCTTTGTTACCATCAGGGGTATTTATAAACCTTTAGTTTAGTTACTTCAACCTCTGCAGTTGTCTTTGAGTTAGCTGTGGCCAGAAAACTAATCTTGGAGAGGTAATTATAAGAGTGAGAGAACTCTATTTCTTATTGCTAATCTGGCAACCTCTGCGTCATAAATGCGTGAAAGGGTTAACTGGGAATGTATTGCGTGAAATGCATGTTAAGTATTTATGTATCGTTGGAATGGCTGTGGATGTGTGTGTAGTCTGTATTTTAGCCAATTGGCGACATCTGGAAACGAAGGCTTAGGGTTAATTTGTATGGTACCATTCTCACTACGGTACCAGTCTCACCCGAAGGCTTAGGTTGACCAGTACGATACCCATCTCACCTTGTAACCGATTACCAACCCCAAATGGGACGTCACAACTTCCTCCACTTATACCAGGTTACTATTTACACTGCTAGGTGAACAGAGGCTACACCGTTAGGAGACTTGCCCAAATGTCTCTTCCCCACCCGGGAGAAAGGGGTAATTAAAAAAAATCCTCAAGTGGAAATCTCCCCTTAAGACCAAGTTTAAATAATCAGCACCATATTACACTACACTATCTTCAAAATAACTGAGATCTAGATGGGAGTTTTACAATTTATCGCCAGTTGAATAGAAACACAGTATAGACTATAATGGCTAGATGTGTGTATGTTCCTTCCTTGGATTAAACCGCTGTCACACGAGCGATTTTTCCGGCAATTTTCCATGAGCAAGTTTGTTCTCTTATCATTTCGGGACTTTTTCGCACTGGTATCGGTAACTAGACTGAAGGTAGATTATGTTAACAGGCTGAATTCTGATAAAGTGTACATTTTGAAGCTTCCAGACCATAATTGCCCGTAAAAATTGCTCGAAAAAGGGCTCGTGTGACACCGCCTTAACCTCTATGACGAAAATGAAAATACAGCAATCGAGCTAATATTTGTTACCATTTGGGAAGAGTAAAGCAGGGAATAGGTGTGGAAATGTACAGCCCATGTGCTCTAACCCTTCTGATTAGAAAACGGCGAACTTGACATCCATTCACAAAAAGGGTGATCGAACCAAAGCAAGTAATGTTATACCAATACGTTTGACGTCAGTAATAGGAAACATTCTTGATACCATTTTAATAGATAATATGATTGCGTGCCTAGAATTTAATGGATTGATAAGAGACAGCCAGCGTGGGTTTACGAGCGGAAATTCGTGCTTAACAAACCTACAGTACTTGATTTATATAATTATTTACTCTGAATGACTCCACTAAGGTGCTTGACATAATCTACCTACTCTTTCAAAAGGCGTTCGAAAAAGTACCCCACAATACATTACTTGATAATCCAAATTTATACCTTTCACTCCCGACACCAAACACCAACAAATTGGAAAGTCATAGTTTTATCAAATTTAAAGTTTTACACATAACTACTGATTTTGACGGTGACTGGTTGCATAAAATCAACGGGTGGACAGGAAGCTCTGGTAGGGGAGGGAGGGGGGGGGGGGGTTAATGACTCCTTCACTACCTCCTTGCAGGGATACTCACCTGGCCAGTAGGAAGGAAGGGAAAACATTGTAATTTAACAGTTTTTAATTCCTATGTTTAGATTCTGTTTTAAAGTTAATGAAATCTTCTAATGATTGATTACGATTTAATTTATTTTGGGAAGGATTATCTAGCATCTTATAAACACGAATTGCGTGCTTTAAATTAAGAGTGTTTAGGCGAAACATATATTTTTCCTCTCCATTTAACAATGTAATAGATCATTGTTGTGAACATTGAGATATGATTGATCGAAACTTGTCCGGATGCAAAGTTTTACATTTTTAAGATTAATTTATTATTATTTATGATTTGCGAAATGTCATCCACTCTGATGCCCCTTTCACACATACAGGACTCGGGCGCCGAATGCAGCAGAAAGCAACCGAATAGCGACTCTGCTGCATGCGGCATCAAGTCGGCACCTATTCCTACCCATGCGGCTGTAGTCGTCTGTAGTCTGGTGAAGTCCGGGCAATGCGTGTCAAGTCGCGGTCCGCGACGAAAATGTTTGTCAGTTTTGAAATTTGGGCCAGACTTGAAATTTGTCTGGTGGATGCGGGGAGTAGTCTGCTCTAGTCGGCGCTAGTCGTACCAAGTCTTCTGTATGCGGCTGTAGTCCTTGTGTATGTCGGCTCGAATTGTGTATCATGTGTAGCATAAAGACTACTGCCGCATACACCAGAGTACAGCCGCCGGACACGAGTACAACCGAAAAAGTCTGCTGAAGTCTGTTGAAGTCGTGTGCATAAATTTGCATAAATTTGCATAAAAAAATTAAAAATTATTAAAAAATATGAGTCATACGAGTACAACAGACAACAGCGGAATTCATCCGCATACAGCAGACTCCAACCGCATTGACAGGAGTGCAGACGTATGACAACACCCGGAACCCAATGTGGCACAAGAGTCGAGCCAACTTGACCGGACAAGTAACCGACAACAGAAAACTCCAACCGACAACACAAAAGTCGAACCGAAAATAGCCGCATCCACCAGACAAGAAATACTAGACATCCGCTCCAGGTTTGGCAAGTTGACGGCAAAGAAGAGTGGTGCTGGGGCTGAAATACGGTACAGCGACCGTGATCAGTGGATCCTTGACCAGGGCAGTTTTTTCAGGGGGCACATTGTGCGAAACAAGCCTCGTAGCACCGGTAATGTGAGTGTTTATTATATATGTTATTCAAATTCAGCAATACTTATTTAATCATTTCCAATTATTCCATTTAGGCAGTGTTTATGTTACATTTTGCTGTCATGTTATGCATGCTTTGTGGTTTCAATGAAACAATCTCCATAGATTTTGTATTTTAATTAATAATTATTTATTAACATAATTGCAACACCAAACTCCTACCCCCAAATGCCATTCATAACACTATAACACATCACAACTCACCACATTACAGTAAAAATATTACATCCGCCTTCCTCCGATAACACAGTTAATATACCAGGCCGCATCACAACATACCATTATAAAATAATTTTCTTGTTTTCACCCCAACAAACAGTTCCCACAGCATGCCTCATCCGACACCAACGACGATGCGCCTGAGCTGGACGACCCTGTACTCGACACCAGGACAGAGGCCGAGGACTCTGCGTCTGGGGCCTCCCAGCACAGCACAAGAACAGGCACCAAGCGGCAGAAGGCTTCAACCAGCTCCGCTGAAATAGAAGAGGTGAGAAAAATTATAGAAATGTGCATATGCAAAGAAATGAATGTAAGGTGTGGAAAGGTAAGACAAGTTATATAATGTTAAGAGTTGCTCTGGACTGCGAATGCGCCACTCCCACTGACACGGTAAGGCAAATATTGACATGCGCTACTAACTTCCTTGATGATGTAAACTAAACATATTTTATTAACATGTACCTATTATGTAATATTCCTAATACATATCTTACAGAAATCTGGAATGCAGATGGAGATTTATGTTATTTATGAGTGTGCATTGCATAATTATCCTGACGCTGTCTGATAATAATCAACTTTTTGGACATCTCTCTTTATAGATACAGCAGACGGTGACCACCTTCCGCAAGGACATCACTGAACTCCGGGAAAGCGTGAAGACAGGAGGTGGACGCATCAAGCCTCATGTTTCCGCGTTCCTGGCCTACCTTGCGGAAGTCATGAATGAGTGGTCTGCCGATGACTGCAACACGGCTCGGCAGGAGATGACTACCTACGTGCTGCAGATGGACAAGATGGTGCGGCAACGGGCTTCGGGGGCAACTGCAACCCCAGCGAGTGCGGCACCACCCCCCGTCCAAACTCCACAACCCTCCGTCAGCGTCCAACTTGCGCCCCAGGTATACCAACAACGTGTGCCACAGCTGACTCCACACCTGGGCCAACCTCTTGGACCGGCCCCACAGTTTACGCCCACCTTGTGGGGCAGCTCCACCCCCACATATGGGACACACCTCGCGGTGCCCGCCACACCTGGGCGAAGTTTTCAGAGGCAACTCTTTGATGTGAGTCTCAACCTGGACTCCCCAAACCCAACACTACACACACCGCAGCACGAGGGGCAGTAGAGAATTTCCGTCCAATGTTAAGTTTAAAATAAAATTCTGTTGTGAATAATGTGTTTAGAATTCCAATCCCATATGCCAGTAATATGTTATAAAACAATAAATAATACTTATCTTTGCTGAAAATAGTATCTAGTAATAATACCCAAAAATATGTCCTTAAATAACATGGCAGTCAAATATTTACGACTTGACATTCATTCACAAAAGTGACTACTAAATAAAATATAGATGAATAAAATAGATGTTGAAAATATAGATGAATGTAATATATGTTTTCTAAAATTAATATACACTCATCATATACAAATGCCCGCGACGGCAATAACAAAGCAAGAAAGTAATAGCCTGATACGTATAAATATGAATATATAATAACAAAATATAAGTGACGCATGACAGTTACATAATAAATGACTGAATGTCATGGAAATACTGAATAATGTAATAATATGCGAAAGCAAATGACTGAAGACAAGTAAAAAGGAAAGTAATAATTATTAATAAGAAACGTATGAACATATCAAATTTGCAAATGATATGGACAATGGCACGCATGATTTAATTAGAAAGAGCTGCAAATTAGGTCAGTTAATATAACATTAGAATACACACAATCATCGTACCTTCATGAGTCACTGAAGCGGCTATCCTGCCAGCTCACACTGCCCCGGGTTGATGTGAAGTAGTCTGCCATGTAGCGACGCAACTCCTTTGCGTAATTAGTAGCCTGGTTTCCGGTCAGTGGCATGAGCGGCTCCAGCTGGTCACCATCCCTCCAAGACCCTGGCGTCACCCTGTGGGTGACTGGGTTCTCCCTGTCAAGGAAGCCAACGGGGTGGTGACTGGGGAAACGGCGACGGATGAGGTTGTGTAGGCAACAGCATGCCAGCACCACAGACTCCACTCTCTTGGGTTGCAGGGGAATGGTGGTCAGCAAACATCTGAACCTGGAAAATAGGGAGACACAAAACATGGTTATTATCAAATACATGCCTCTGCAAAGAGAATTAGTTAGCAATGCAAGTGTATAGCCTTATTAATGGCATTAACCCCACCAAAATTAAAAGATATTTACCTGTTAGCCAAGATGCCAAAGGCATTTTCCACCACCCGTCGAGCCCTGGACAACCGGTAGGAGAAGATCATCTGACCCATGTCCGTTGAGCGATGTGGGAATGGTTTGAGTAGCCAGGGTCGCATGGGGAATGCGTCGTCAGCTAACAGGAAGTAGGGCACAGGCCTGGCACCAGGGTGTAGGGGTTGAGGAGGCGGAAGTCCCAGGGTGTTGTTCTCCAGGCCGGCCCTGATAGGTGTCTGTGCAAAGACACCACCGTCAGACCCCGAACCAGTGGCACCCACATCGCAGTACAGGAACTTGTAGTCAGCATCCACAACTGCCATAAGCACAATAGAGTGGAATCCCTTGTAGTTATAGTAAAGGGACCCAGCATTGGCAGGGCAGCGAATGGCTATGTGCTTACCATCAATAGCACCAACGGCGTGTGGAAACTGCCAGCGTTCTTCGAAGAGGTCAGCACATTTCTTCCAATCTTCGGGGGTCTTGGGGCATGGCAGAATGAGAGGGTGGTATTCTTGGTAGATGGCCTCACAGGTGTCAGGAACCAGCAGTGAAATGGTGTTATGGGCGACGCGGAAATCATAGGAGAGTGTTTGATAGGAATCACCAGTCGCCAGGTAGCGCAGGGTAATGGCGAGACGAAGGGCAGGGCTCAGGGATTTCCGCCAGAAGGTGTCCTGTCTCTCTATCCTGGGTGTTATCTTCTCCACCATTTCCCAGAACATGTCCACGTCCAACCTGGTGAAGTTTCTGAAGCTGCGGTGGTCTTCGCGCATGAACTCATGCATGATATTCTCGTAGTGGCCATACATTGGCCGCCGCAGGAGCCAGTTCCGCGTCCACACTGACCTCCTCTTCCTCCTTCGTTGTTTAATGGCTATTTTCAGAGCCAACAGATCAACCTGGAGAGTTAAATCCATGGACATGGTCGCCAGGTATATGTCTATATTTTGGCGCTGGGAGGGTGTAATGAATACGTGCGCATCCATGTTGTGTGGTAGAGTGTCACCGTAGCTGTTGACGTAACGGTGGAGTCGACTGTAATGATGTTCAGCCCTGCTAGACCGCCCCTTTTTATACATCCGCTGGCCACACAACTTGTGTGTGTCGGCTTTATGCGGGTGTATGCGGTTCGACTCTGAAGTCCATCGGCTGTATTCTGGAGTCGATCGGCTGAAGTCTTATAGATGCGGGTGAAGTCGGCATGTAAAAATGACCGTTATTTTTTTTTTCGGTTCGAGTCTCAAGACTTCTCCGGAGTCAAGACGACAACGTCGGCTGTATGCGGCTGTAGTCTGGTGAAGTCCGTTGGATGCGGCATACCGAGCCAACTCCAAAAGTCGGGGGACAAAAACGCTACTCTGCTGTATTCGGCGCCCGAGTCCTGTATGTGTGAAGGGGGCATAACGCATGAATAACAAGAGTAATGATGTGATGTAGGCTATGGAAGGTGTGTAATGATGTGATGTAGGCTATGGAAGGTGTGTAATGATGTGATGTAGGCTATGGAAGGTGTGTAATGATGTGATGTAGGCTATGGAAGGTGTGTAATGATGTGATGTAGGCTATGGAAGGTGTGTAATGATGTGATGTAGGCTATGGAAGGTGTGTAATGATGTGATGTAGGCTATGGAAGGTGTGTAATTACCCAAGTGGCCTATTACTACCTTAAGGGGACCCACCTCGTTTTTTTTTCTCTCCCTTTCTCTCTGGGATGTATCCATTAGACCCCATTCAGCCTACTGTTTTAAGACGTTTATCCCCATCCAGGTGTATTGTTTTTCCTGGCGAGCGGTAGCGAGCCAGCATATTTAAAAAAAAAAAATTGACAGCAGGCTAAATTTGCACATTTTTCGATAGAAAAATGTCACCGGCGAAGCCGGATTTCTCCATACGATGCTGGCTCGCTATCGCTCGCCAGGAAGAAATCGACACCTGGATTGGGATAAACGTCTTAAAACAGTAGGCTGAATGGGGCCGAATGGATACAAGCCAGAGAAAATGAGAGAAAAAACCAGGTCACCCCCCTAAATAATTATGTGTTCAAATTTGCTTGTTTGGTTAGCGCCAATGTAGCACAGTGCATACACGACTACCTGCGTTCAGTCTCCGGTAACCTCTCTGTCTCTCTCTCTCTCTCTCTCTGTCTCTCTCTCTCTCTCTCTGTCTCTGTCTGTCTCTCTGTCTCTCTGTCTTCCTGTCTGTCTGTCTGTCTTCCTGTCTGTCTGTCTGTCTTCCTGTCAGTCTGTCTGTCTTCCTGTCTGTCTGTCTGTCTTCCTGTCTGTCTGTCTGTCTTCCTGTCAGTCTGTCTGTCTGTCTTCCTGTCAGTCTGTCTGTCTTCCTGTCAGTCTGTCTCTCTCTCTCTCTCTCTCTCTCTCACACAGGTTCAATAATCCCCAGAAATTATTGATTACTCATGCTAGATAATAATGGCTTCTACTTTCTAATATTTGCTTTGATAAGGTCACTACAACAAGGCAGAAATTGGAAGCACTATTAAAGGGAGGCAGACCGTTCGTTTGGTCTATTAATTCATTTATTCATATATATTTTTAGTTTCCTCCCTAGACCTCCATCAAGCTTAGAAAAACACTCCCTAGACCCTCTTTCAAGATAAACTTGTACATTTTTCGGTAGAAAAATATCCCGGCCGAAGGCCGGTTCCTCTTAAAATGTCAGGCTCGCTTTCGCTCGCCAGGAAAACATCGACACCTAAATGGCACGAAAGGTCTTAAAATTGACAACGAAATGGGGCGAAAGGTGTTAAAATCGCCAAACTAATAGGCCGAACGTCTTATAATCTCAAAACTAGTGGGGCTAAACATTAGGGAGAAGGGGGTCCAGAAAAACGGTCTGCCTCCCCTTAATTTTCTCTGGGAAGCGGACATCGTAAACTGAAATATTAACCCCTTCTCTGCCGGCGACGTCTGTTTGATGGCGTTCTGGCTACTATTAGAAGATTTTATTCAGTTTTTAAAGGGCCTCCAGCAATTGACAGGCTTCGAACGATCTCCCCTAACCCTTTTTGGCTACCACAGATCCTTCTTAAACTGCACAAAATCGTCTAAATATACCGATACTCGTCTAAATATACCGAGAATCGTCTAAATATACCGATACTCTTCTAAATATACCGATACTCGTCTAAATATACCGATAATCGTCTAAATATACCGATACTCTTCTAAATATACCGATACTCGTCTAAATATACCGATAATCGTCTAAATATACCGATAATCGTCTAAATATACCGGTAGCTAGAATGTACCGGTAATTAACAAGACGTCACCGGTACAGAAAGGGTTAATCAAATTATTAACAGACATGATTTACATACTGTACTCTCTCTCTCTCTTGCTCTCGCTCTCTCTCTCGCTCTCGCTCTCGCTCTCTCTCTCTCTCTCTCTCTCTCTCTCTCTCTTTCTCTCTTTCTCTCTTTATACTAATTCCATTGACTTAAGAGCTATCATGAATTTGCAAACACATTATTTAAGGGGAGATGGGTCGTTTTTCTGGTCCCCCTTCTACCTCATGTTTAGCCCCATTAGTTTTCAGATTTTAAGAGGTTTGCCCCATTAGTTTGTCGAAATTAAGACCTTCCGCCCCATTTTCTTGTCAATATTAAGACCTTTCGTGCTATTTAGGTGTCAAATGTTTTCCTGGCGAACGAAAGTGAGCATGTAATTTTGGAAGAATCGATGTTTGAGGTTTAGTTATTTGCTTGTTAACCCGTTCAGCACCAGGGGCGTCCTTTTCTTCATGTTCTGGTCACTATTGGACGATATCATTCAGCTCCGGAAGGACCTCTAGCAATAATAAGGCTTCAAACTATCTCAACCAACCCTTGTAACTACCACAGGTCCTTCCCAAGCTGCATGATATCGTCTAAATATAGCCAGCATAAAATATAAGACCCGTCGCCGGTACTCAAAGGGTTAAGATTGTTTGGTCGTTTGTTTGATTGTTCGGAAGAGGCGATGGTAATTTGATTGTTCGGAAGAGGCGATGGTAATTTGATTGTTCGGAAGAGGCGATGGTAATTTGATTTAAGTAGACATTTTGTTAGGTTAATGGAAGATTGACACTTAGAGGGATTTTTTTCGGGACTTCTTTCTCCCTCGTGTTTAACCCTTTGCTTTTGAGATTTTAAGACGATCGCCCCATTACTTCGGCGATTTTAAGAACTTTCGCCCCATTTTTGTCAATTTTAAGACCTTTCGTGACATTTTGGTGTCAATTTTTTCCTGGCGAGCGATAGCGAGCCTGTAATTAAAGAGGAACCGGGGACATTTTTCTACCGAAAAATATACAAATGTATCTTGAAAGAGGGTCTAAGTTTAACGAGCACAGTTCACGTACGTGTGTGTGTGTTTGTGTGTGTGTGTATGTGTGTGTGAGTGAGTGACACAGATACTCAGACCACATAAACCTTGCGGTCCCAACAAGGCTGTCCGGCCTTAATACTACTAGAGACAGGGACAATTTGTGGTAGAAGAATAGGACAGCAAGTTAGAAGGCCCTCTCCCCACCCTCCCCTACAGAGAGAGAGAGACAGAAAAACGGGGAGGGAGAGGGGGGGGGGGTAGTAGATTTGTGTTATCAAGGTTATGGGGCCTTATTAGCCTGTAACGAAAGCCCATTTACTTGAGCCCCTTAACCCCTTTCAGACTCATATGACGCAGAGGTTGCCAGATTAGCAATATGAAATAGAGTTCTCTCACTCTTATGATTACCTCTCCAAAATTAGTTTTCTGCCCACAGCTAACTCAAACACAACTGCAGAGGTTGAAGTAACTGAACTAAAGGTTTCTAAATACCCCTGATGGTAACAAAGGCTTTAAAGTATCCCTAATAGTCTCAAAATCGCGTCATATGTCGGAGGTTAATTCTACCCCCCGAAGCCATGTCAACCCAAGCCCAACTTATAACTTAATTTATATTAATGTAACTGACCTGAGCGACTTGGCAAAGGCATTAATTTTTTGGCGTAATAACAGTTTGGTACCAAATATGCTCCAGATTAAAACAAAATACTGGATGCACCTCTATCAGACCCTTACTAAGGACAACTTCAAGATACTTTATTTTTCTAAGGGCTCTCTTTGGGATCTCTTAAGACCTAAAATTCTCCTAATGAGCCCTTCCTTAAGGGGAGATCTCCACTTGATGGTTTTTGTTCTTGATCCCTTTCTCCCTCATGTTTAGCCCCCATTTCTTTTGATATTATAAAACGTTTGCCCCATTAGTTTAGCGATTTTAAGAACTTTCACCCCATAATAAGACCTTTTGTGCAATTCAGGTGTCGATTTTATCCTGGCGAGCGATAGCGAGCCTGTAATTTAAGAGGAACCGTCCTTCGGCCGGGAAATTTTTCTACCGAAAAATGTACAAATTTATCTTGAAAGGGACTCAAGGGGGTGTAATTTTAAGCTTGATGAAGGTCTAAGGAACAAACTATACCTCCCATTAAAGAAGTCAGGTTGCTCGGACTGGTTGGTCTCTTGTACCGTTCACCAAGTACTTCATTGGAATTCACTTACGTAATCCCGCTGCTGAATACTCGAGACTCCTCTTATTTTAGAGTGGAATTTATTGACTGATACGGACCCTCTGCATGTGAATTTTATCTTGGGGTGTTGCTGTTGTTCTTGTTTTCGTATGTATGTATGTATGTATGTGTGTATGTGTGTGTGTGTGTGTGTGTGTGTGTGTTACTCAGTTACTTGTTCGTCAAGGGGAATCCACGCAATGCGAGCTAAGCTCATTATTATCGCGCCTCCTTAACTGGGAATGTATTGCGTGAAATGCATGTTAAGTGTTTTATGTACTGTTGGAATGGCTGTGGATGTGTGTGTAGTCTGTATTTAGCCAATTGGCGACATTGGAAACGAAGGCTTAGGGTGGATCTGTATGGTACCATTCTCACTATAGACGGTACCGTCTCGCCCGAAGGCTTAGGTAGCCATCAGCTTAGGTGAACCATATGATACCCATCTCGCCTTCTGTCTGGTCTGGTCTGGTCTGTCAAGGGGAATCCATGCGAGCTAAGCTCATTATTATCGCGCCTCCTTAACTGGGAATGTATTGCGTGAAATGCATGTTAAGTGTTTTATGTACTGTTGGAATGGCTGTGGATGTGTGTGTAGTCTGTATTTTAGCCAATTGGAAACGAAGGCTTAGGGTGGATCTGTATGGTACCATTCTCACTATAGACGGTACCGTCTCGCCCTAAGGCTTAGGTAGCCATCAGCTTAGGTGAACCATATGATACCCATCTCGCCTTGTACCATTTTTGCCAACCCCAGATTGGACGTCACAACGTCTTCCAGGTACCTATTTACAGCTAGGTGAACTGAGGCTAACACATGAAAGGAGACAAGCCCAATTTGTCTCCGCCCGGCCGGGGATTGAACCCCCGACCCATCGTGTGTGAGACGAGAGCTCTACCTACTAGGCTACGGACTGTGTGTGTGTTTTTTTTTCTTGCGTGTGTATCCCCCAGTGAGTCCGTTCTTGCTGAAGGGGGGTCACCGGATTTGTTTTATCTTTCTCTCCTTATCTCTCTTTCCCTGGCTTGTATCCATTCAGCCAACTGTTTTAAGACGTTTATCCCCATTAGGTGTCTATTTCTTCCTGTCGAGCGATAGCGAGCCAGCATTGTATGGAGAAATCCGGCTTCGCCGGGGACATTTTTCTATCGAAAAATTTACAAATTTAGCTTGCTGTCAAAACAAAAATATATCTATGCTGGCTCGCTACCGCTCGCCAGGAAAATATTGACACCTGGATTGGGGTAAACGTCTTAAAACAGTAGGCTGAATGGGGCCGAATGAATACAAGTCAAAGAGAGAGGGAGAGAAAGAGAAAGCAATATGCGAGGTGGGCTCCCTTAATAAGGCACTGGTTTTAATCTTCATTAATCCCAACGGAGGGCAAGGTAAATCGTGTTATCTACCTTATACGACTGTCTGTCTGTCTGTACTGAATACGATTACGGGTACTTTCTAGGTAGTGTTTCCATTATCCGCCCATATACGGAATATTGGAGTCGAGTTTGTTTATCATTGGCTCACAGGTGGTCATGTGGGTCGTTTCAGTCAGTATCTTTTTTATTTATGTTGTGGTGAAGTTAATGAAAAATAGATATCCTAAAATAACTTATCCACCCAATGAAAATACGCCCTCTATTTTTTCAACGATAAAGCAATCTGGTCCAGTATATTCGGTAAATATATACTAACCAGACATTACCATGTTCTGTTATCTGTTCATCTTTCATACATTTGATAAAGGTAACAATGATCGTAAAGCAAATGATTGATCAACATTGTAGTTTGTGTTGATGCGTTTACGCCTGTGTGTTCAAGTTAAGGGGAGACTGACCGTTTGTTTGGTCTATTAATTAATGTATTCATATATGTTTTTAGTTTCCTCCCTAGACCTCCATCAAGATTAGGAAAAAAAAATCTAGACCCCCCTTCAAGATAAATTTGTACATTTTTCGGTAGAAAAATGTCCCGGCCGAAGCTGGTCCCTCTTAAAATTGCAGACTCGCTATCGCTCGCCAGGAAATAATCGACACCTAAATGGCAGGAAAGGTCTTAAAATTGACAACGAAATGGGCGAAAGGTGTTAAAATCGCCAAACTAATGGGCCGAACGTCTTATAATCTCAAAACTAGTGGGCTAAACATTAGGGAGAAGGGGGTCCAGAAAAGCGGTCTGCCTCCCCTTAAATGCAGTGCTATGGCCGGATATTGTCATTATCGAACACAAGCTTTTTATATCCTTTCTATAAGACAGTCTCTGCTGTATATGTAATAATAATAATGTAAAACTTGCAAAATAAACAAACCAAAACGAGGACAAGACAATATAAAAACAAAGGCACTAATCAAAATCGCTATGTGGAAATAACGTTTATCAAAAAAAAATTGAAATAAAAGAACACAATCCACCACATACGGTGTACATTACTGCATGAACAAGTTATTCTGTTTCCCAAGCAACCGAATCGCACACATAACTATGCACTATCGTCACGTTCAAGGAATTAGTCAATTTGGGAAGTCCGGGACGTTCTCTGTGCCTCCTCTGCTGCTTCCTCTGTGCCCCCCACCTTTCCTCTCTGCGCCCCTCCTCCCTTCCTCTTCTGTGCGGACTCCTCCCTTCCCTCTCCGTACCCCCTCTCCTTCCCTCTCTGCGCCCCTTCTCCCTTCCACTCTCTGCGCCCCCACCACCTTCCCTCCTCTCTGCGACCCACTCCCTTCCCTCTCTTGCACCCCCATCCCTTCCCTTTCTGCACCCCCTTCCCTTCCCTCTCTGCGCCCCATCCCTTCCCTCTCTGCGCCCCC
>JBAKBP010031459.1:0-24418 GCA_037953745.1 Lithodes maja | reverse complement strand
CAAATTTAGCTTGCTGTCAAAACAAAAGGATGGATCTATGTGCTGGCTCGCTGCCGCTCGCCAGGAAAGAATTGACACCTGGATGGGGTAAACATCTTAAAACAGTAGGCTGAGTGAGGCCGAATGGATACAAGCCAAAGAGAGAGGGAGAGAAAGAGAAAAAAGCGAGGTGGGCTCAATTAATACTACCGCCAGATGATTTTATTAAGCATGAAACTAACCTGAAAAAATATGTGAGTATAGTTGATATAATCCAAGTTGACCATACCCATCCGAAGGTAGGGCGAATTGAGCAAAATAATTGACAGCAACGATTTGACCACTTGCTAGTTTTAGGCTATAAGGAAGTTGGAGCTGTAGACATCCATATTTAGCAGAATTACCAGCTAACAATGGTTGGAGTGCATTTGTAAACACATAAGACCCTATTTGACGTACTGTTTATCCATCAGAAACCAATATTAAAATTATTGCATTTCTGTATAATAGCGATGAGTACGGTTCCAACTTCCTTACAGCCTGAAACTCGCGAGTCGTCAGTTGACAAAGTGAAAGCAAACACACCTGGATTCCTGGATTTCTGGATTGTAGTTTAGGACCGAAGTCCTGGGCCACGCTGGTGCGCCGCCCTCAGTAGTTCCTCACTCTGGTTTGATGTAGCAGGCTGTTTCCGTCGGACGTTTGGTAATAGTGTGGCAGCGATGGTTTGTCGGGTATTGTTCGTAGGAATTTGTCCAATCCAGTCTTGAAACTTAAGAGAGAGCCTGTGTGTTCTCTTAGTTGCTTGGGGAGGCAGTTATATATCCTTGGACCGTGTACAGCCATTGAATTATCTTTCAAGGTTTGTAAGCTCATCCTTGTTCTCACTAAACGCGGAATAGTGCACAATTGTCCTCTTCTACTGCTGTATGTCGTCCTGATTTCATCTTCGTTTTCCAGATTTGGTATAATTTCGTTAAATATTTTCCACATGTACATTGCTACATATCTCTCCCTTCTTCTCTCTAATGAGTACATGTCTAAATGTTGTAGTCTCTGCCAGTAGTCCATGTTGTTCAGTCCTTCGATTCGGGCCGTGTACGTTCGTTGTACTGCCTCTAGTTTTCTGATTTGGCCGATGTTTGTGGGGTTCCATAACAGGCAGCAGTATTCAACCAATTAACGCACATGGTTCTCTTGTTTTGAATGTTCTAAAAGTCCATCCCATATTCTTTCTGGCCTTCGCTACAGTATTATCAATATGACGGTCGAAGCTAGCGTCGTCGCTTGTTGTTATTCCCAGATCTCGCAAGTGGTTGCTTTGGATTATAATTCCTCCTTCTGGTGTTGTATAGTCCTTGTCGGCCACTTCCTGCTTCGGGTGTCGATATCTCAATAACTCGAATTTTGTGCTATTGAATATCATATTATTCATTTCTGCCCAGTTATATATCGTCTTCAGGTCATCTTGTATAATTTTATAATCATCTTCCCTTCTCACAATGCCCAGGAGTCGAGTGTCGTCTGCGAATGAGGTTGTTTTACAGTACTGTATACTCTGGTCGATATCACTGATATATATGAGGAAAAAGCAAGGGGCCAATCACCGACCCCTGTGCCACACCACTTCTCACTTCTAACTTCTTGGATTCGCTTCCTTCGACCATTACCGATTGACTTCTATTAGTGATAAAGTTCCCGATCCACTTGTGTAGCTTACCTCTAATCCCAATATCTTCCAGTTTTTGCAATAAGATCGAGTGGTCAACCTTGTCGAAAGCTTTAGAGAAGTCCAGGTAGATTGCATCTGCCCCATCTCCGTCCTCTAGAGCACTCAAAACATCCATCCTGTGTTGAAGAAGCTGCGACACGCACGATCTTCCGCTTATAAATCCGTGTTGACCTTTGTTATAAAGTGATTGTTCCTCCAGATATTTGGTTACTTTTTTTACAACTATCCTCTCGAATATTTTAATTACGTGTTAAGTAAGGGCCACCGGTCTATAATTTTTTGGTTCCGTTCTCGGCCCACTTTTATAGATGGGTGATATTTGTCCGTGCTTTAAGAGACTAGGTATTTCCCCAGTATCCATCGACTTTCACCATATCATGTGCAGTGGTTTGGATATAATGGAGGCACACTGCTTCATGAGTATTGCTGGTATACAGTCTGGTCCTGCAGCGGCGTTTGTGTTGATTTCTCGTATGGATGTCTCTAAATCTGTCCTATCGAACTCTACATCGCTCAATTGTGATTCTGCGGGCGGTGTTGTTGTATGCCACTGATTCACTGTATCTAGTTTTGGTGTACTAAATGCAGACACATACTGGTGGTTAAGGGCTTCGCTCATTTTTTGTGGATCACTGGTGAGTTTTCCATTGTACTTGAGTGGTCCTATGGTTGTTCGCATGCTTGCTTTTTTCTTGGCATACTTAAAAAAGTATTTTGGGTTCTTGTCAATGGTGTCCACAGCTCTCCGTTCTTCAGATTTTGCTTCTTTGTCGTACGACTGTGCGAGGTCTCTTTCGATACGTGCTAATTTTTGCTTTATCATATTCTCTTCTTCGCTTTCCACTAATCGTTTATTTAATTTTGTCCTCTTCCTCATCAGTATTTTCCTCTCTCTTGGGATTGTGTATTCTCGTGGTTGTCTCTTGCTTGGGATATTCACTATACATATGTTCAGGAGCTTGGAACTAAAATGTTGGTACATCTCGGTGCTTGTCCGTCCTTCCATCTCTCCATGCCAATCCGTATTGGATATTTCATTGTTGATGGTTTTCCAATCTATGTAATCCTGGAAAAAAATTAAGGATCGGAAGTCTTTTGGGTCCGCCATAGATTTTTGTGGTTCTCGACTTGCTTGCAATGTTGTTTCAATCACCATAAGTCGGTGATCTGAGATATCTGTCTCTTAGAGCCTTATGTCGCTTATAATTTCTTCATCGTTGGTGAGAAATATGTCCAAAATATTGTTTCTTCTTGTTGCTAAATGTAATATCTGTTTCAGCATTAAGTCTTCCATCAATTTGAAAAGTATATTAGCTTGTGATCGGTCTTCTGATGTTCCCCCATATATCGTTGACTCATTCCACTGTATATTTGATAAATTGAAATCCACATTAATCACTATCGTAGGTTCGGGATTTCCCAGTTTTCATACTTCTGACTCGATAGTTTTGATAACCTCTGACATGTTTTCTGTTGAGCATCTTGGTGGTCTGTATACGGTAGCTAGTATCATTTTCCACTTCTTGATATATACAATAACGTATTCTATCTCTCCATTAGAGCCTGCAGCTATCATTTTCGCTTCTTTCGCTATGTCTTGGCGTATGTATATCAGTACTCCTCCTTTTTTTCTGTCGTTCGCTCTATCAGCTCGATAAATTTCATAGCCTTCGATTTTTACTTCGGCATCTCTTATTTCACTTTGAAGATGGGATTCTGTGATACAAATTAGAGCACTATTATACTCAAAACCTATTTCTTTTAACATTTTAGTCTTATGTCGTTTTTTTCTCGGCATCAGGCCCTCAATATTGCAGCATATTATTGTTTGCATCCTTGCCTCCGTGTGTTTCTTTTTTTGTTTTCTGCTCTTGTGTATTTGTAACACTTTGTGTATTTTTCAAATGTTTAACATGTATTTCATTGGTGCTAAGAGTTAGACCTAGTTTTTTGTGATTGCTTCTGTTCCTTCATCCACCCAGCGCATCGTTCGGCGAATGACACTGAGCTTGGCTGATATGAAAGTTGGGCATTCCGTATTGAACGAGGAATGTCCAGTTTCCTCTCTTCCGTTGACTGTGCAGTGATGACATTTCAGCTGTTCCATGTTTGTGCAGTTATTGGACATGTGCTTCTGAGTGCAGTGGCCACAAATTGGCTCCTTTGCATGGCAGTGAGTTGATTTATGGCCATATCCCATGCAATTACCACATCGTTGCACCCAGTAGTGATCATACACCCTACACCGCGAAAGATGTAAGTATACACGGTTTCCATTGTTCTCAATTGCTTTCCTGATGCGTGGCGATACAGAGACAACGGCAGTTTTGAAACCGGCTGTGCTGGGTTTGGTAAACACCAGTCTCATATCATTGTCTTGTTCCATCAGATCTGCTATATGTTAGTTTTTTTCTTGAAGTGACTGAATCATTTGTGAATCGTCAATGATATCTGGTACAAATGCAATAGAAATTTTGGGGTTCAGTTTAATCTCGCTAGCAATCTGGTGTGTATCGGCTAGTTGATCAGTTGCTTCCAGTGCTTCGACTGCTCGATCCTTCGCTGTTTTCGTAGGGAACACTAGTTTCACCGATTTCTGTTGAGTAGTCTTCATCGATACCGTTGGTATATTTTTTAGGGCAGATATTATTTCTTTATTGTTTGACGGGGTCGTGCCATCCTTCGGTTTTATAAATACAGCATGTTGATTATGGTTTACTTTGGCAATGGCGTCAGCATACGATGTTTCCTCTCTTACAACATCTGAGCATTGCTTCTGATTAGTTTTTTTTCTTCACACACACACAAAAAGTGATGCATGGCAAAAATAGAAAAGAAACGGAAAGGCTGAAGAAAATAAGAAATAGACTAAGAGACGGAAAAAATAGAAAAGAAAGAGTGAAAGAGTGACTGTAGCAAATAAGAAATACAATACAAGAACGACTGTAGCAAATAACAAATAGAATATGAGAAGACAAAAATAGAAGAGAGAGAGAGAGAGAGAGAGAGAGAGAGAGAGAGAGAGAGAGAGAGAGAGAGAGAGAGAGAGAGACTGTAATAAATACCAAATAAAATACAAGACGACTGTAGCAAATAACAAATAATATGCGAACAAATGCTTCAAATACGAAATATAACAATAAGAGAAGGCAAAAATAGAAACGAAATAGTGACTAGCAAATAACAAATAAAACAAGAGAAGGCAAAACTATAAAAGTAAAGGAAGGAACGAAGAAAATGACAAACAAAATAAAAGAAGGCAAAATAGAAAAGAAATAGAACGAATGTATAAATATAACACATACAATAAGAGAAGAGTGGAGGATAGTGAAGCAATAAGGAACTAAAATTATTATTATAACAGGAGAAGAGTGGAGGATAGTGAAGCAATAAGGAACTAGAATGCTTATTATAACCGAAGAGTGGAGGATAGTGAAGCAATAAGGAACTAGAATGATTATTATAACAGAAGAGTGGAGGATAGTGAAGCGATAAGGAACTAAAATGATTATTATAACAAGAGAAGAGTGGAGGATAGTGAAGCGATAAGGAACTAAAATTATTATTATAACAGGAGAATAGTGGAAGATAGTGAAGCGATAAGGAACTAAAATGATTATTATAACAAGAGAAGAGTGGAGGATAGTGAAGCGATAAGGAACTAAAATGATTATTATAACAAGAGAAGAGTGGAGGATAGTGAAGCGATAAGGAACTAAAATGATTATTATAACAAGAGAAGAGTGGAGGATAATGAAGCGATAAGGAACTAAAATGATTATTATAACAAGAGAAGAGTGGAGGATAGTGAAGCAATAAGGAACTAAAATGATTATTATAACAAGAGAAGAGTGGAGGATAATGAAGCGATAAGGAACTAAAATGATTATTATAACAAGAGAAGTGTGGAGGATAGTGAAGCGATAAGGAACTAAAATGATTATTATAACAAGAGAAGAGTGGAGGATAGTGAAGCGATAAGGAACTAAAATGATTATTATAACAAGAGAAGCGTGGAGGATAGTGAAGCGATAAGGAACTAAAATAATTATTATAACAAGAGAAGAGTGGAGGATAGTGAAGCGATAAGGAACTAAAATGATTATTATAACAGGAGAAGCATGGAAGATAGTGAAGCGATAAGGAACTAAAATGATTATTATAACAAGAGAAGAGTGGAGGATAGTGAAGCGATAAGGAACTAAAATGATTATTATAACAAGAGAAGAGTGGAGGATAGTGAAGCAATAAGGAACTAAAATGATTATTATAACAAGAGAAGAGTGGAGGATAGTGAAGCAATAAGGAACTAAAATTATTATTATAACAAGAGAAGAGTGGAGGATAGTGAAGTGATAAGGAACTAAAATTATTATTATAACAAGAGAAGAGTGGAGGATAGTGAAGCGATAAGGAACTAAAATTATTATTATAACAGGAGAAGAGTGGAGGATAGTGAAGCAATAAGGAACTAAAATTATTATAACAAGAGAAGAGTGGAGGATAGTGAAGCGATAAGGAACTAAAATGATTATTATAACAAGAGAAGAGTGGAGGATAGTGAAGCGATAAGGAACTAAAATGATTATTATTCTGTAATAAGGACACCAAAATTGAACAGCATAATCCATATGGGGTCTCACTAATGACAAGTAAAGTTTTAAGATAACATCAGCAGTTCTGTTACTCACATTCCTAGAGATGAACCCGGGAATCCGGTTTGCCTTGTTTCGAACGCTTATACACTGTTTTCTAGGCTTCAAATCATTGCTAACAAACACACCTAGATCTTTCTCACAATTCGAGTTTTCTAATTCCATATTAGCTAGTTTATATTTAACATTTGTATGCATCTTCCCTATCTTTAATACCTTGCATTTGTCAATGTTAAACTTCATCTGCCAATTTACTGACCATTCGTGTAAGGTATCTAGATCCCTTTGGAGGCACTCTATATCTCTATCTGAATCAATAGTGCTCCCCATTTTGGTATAGTCTGCAAATTTACTTATCCTACTAGTTATGCCTAAATCAAGGTCATTTATGTATATAACAAACAACAGAGGACCTAATACAGATCCCTGGGGGACACCACTTTTGACTGCTCCCCATTCTGACTTCGTACCATTTATGCTGACTCTCTGCTTCCTACCAATTAGCCATGACCTAATCCATCCCAACAACGCCCCACCTATTCCATGCGCCTCAACCTTTCTCATCAATCTCTCATGGGGGACTCTGTCGAATGCTTTACTGAAATCTAAATATATTATATCATATGACTTGTCATTATCTACTGCTTCATATACCTCTGAGAAAAAACTAAGCAAATTAGTAAGGCAAGAAAGTCCCTGAGTGAATCCATACTGAGAAGAATTTATTAAATTAAATGTATCTAAGTGGTTTCTAATTTTACTAGCAATAATTGACTCTAGTAGCTTTCCTATGATTGATGTAAGACTAATGGGACGGTAATTGGATGCTATTGATTTGTCACCTTTTTTGAAGATCGGAACTACGTTTGCAAGCTTCCAAGCTTCTGGAACTATACCTGTCTCTAATGACTTGTTAAATAGAAATGTTAATGGGTAACTTAACTCATCCCTACATTCTTTTAATACTCTAGCATATACCTCATCAAGACCAGGCGATTTATGAGGTTTCAGTCTGTCAATTTCCTTAAGCACATCATTTCTACTTATAGTAACCGTACTTAACCTATTGTCTATACTATCGCTATATACCTTACGGACTTCTGGAAACTGTGCCAAATTTTCATTTGTGAAAACGGAAAGAAATTGACTATTTAATGTACTGCACATTTCTAAACCATTTTCTGTCATTTCGCCTATCGAAGTTTTAAGGGGACCAATTACATCTCTAACCTTGGATTTATATAGTTGGTAAAAAGCTTTAGGATTATTTTTTGAGTCATTGGCAACCTTAATTTCATAATGTCTTTTTTCTTTCCTAATATCCTTTTTTACCTGTCTTGATAGATTCTGATAGTAAGCAAGTAGGTGAATTTCGCCTTTCCTAATTTTTCTATATATTCCTCTCTTTTGTCCTAGAAGATCTAATAGTCTATTATTCATCCATTTGGGTTGGTTCTGTGTTGATCTAAATTTTCTCTTGGGGATGTATTTATTTTGTGCATTGAATACTGACTCGATAAAATTATCGTATGTATCTACCAAGGTTGACGTCTCTTCCTGACTTAAGATGACAGGTGCCTGAGAAGGGGTACACTCATTTGGACACCTGGATCGACTTAATTTTTTGACCATAGGGTCCGCTAATAGAGCTCTTCTTAACCCACCATTATTGGCTTTTCTGAAGTCAGGGATTAATGTTGTATTCTCTCTGGTATTACCTTTCCATTGTATATTAAAATACACAGAATTGTGGTCACTATTTCCTAGGTGGTCCCCATCTCTACATTATTTACCATATGTTCATTGTTACTGAAAACTAAATCGAGAATATTATTACCTCTAGTCGGCGTATCTATGAATTGAAATAAAAAACTATCTTGTACTACCTCTATAAACTCCTCAGAATCAAAGTCTCCTATTTGATGCTGCCAATCTATATTCGGAAAATTTAAAATCCCCCATAATGCACACACTGCTAAACCTTGATGCCATTTTATTTTCCTCCCATAATGACGTTCCGTCATTTCTACTCCTATATGGCGGTCTATACATAACTCCAATAACAATGGTCTCACTACCTTCGTTAACCTCTACCCAAACACTTTCATTATCGTTATTTAGTCTAATACCTGATGTAATACAACTTTGTAATGTACTCCTGACAAACACTGCTATACCGCCACCCCTCTTACTTGTTCGGTCATATTTAAACAAACTATATCCTGGTATATCAAATTCTGCTAAAAAATGCCTGGTTTCTGTATTAATCCACGTTTCAGTTAGCGCTATTATGTCTATTTTTTCTTTGCTAACAAGGGCTCTAAGTTCGTTCATTTTGTTACATAGACTCCTACAGTTTGTGTAATATACTCTCAATTTACTTTTTTTCTTTATACCTAATTTACCTTTATTTCTAACGACATTTCCATCTTCCGTTGCACCATCACTACTATCATTTGCAATATAGTCATCATTTTTAGCATGAGACTGAATATCCTTATCGCTTTCGCCTGACGCTAAAATTGTACCATTTAACCTCTCATTTACACTCTCAATATTTCTGTTCAAAACCCCACAACCACCCTATCTAAAGAACTAGCTAATGTGGAAACCCCTAACCGTGAAAGATGAACCCCATCCCTTGCGTACATCCCATCTCTCCCATAGAAACTATCCCAGTTATCAATGAATGGTATTGCTTTTTCTTTGCAATATTTCTCCAACCGGCAATTGACACCAATCGCCCTGGATGTCCATTCCTTGGGAACTCCTCTTCTGGGTAGGATACAATGTACTACAGGGATCCCTCCCTTCATCCTAACCTTATCTAACACATCCCGATACTGCTGCAGCAGTTCCTCACTTCTACCCTTACCAACATCGTTACTCCCGGCACTGAGACAGATAATGGGGTTATCTCCACTATCTTCCAAAATGTGGTCCATCTTCTCTAAAACCCTCCCAACTCCATGGCCAGGCAGACACACAACCTTCCTAAGTTTAGTGCGGGTAGCCCTAAATAAATGTCTTACCATGGAGTCGCCCACAATCGACACAGACTTTCCTTTCCCTCGGGAGGATCCAGCAGCTGCAGTTGGAGAACCCCCGGTGGTGGCAGAAGCTCCCTTGGTGGTAGTGGTGGTGGTGGTGGTGGTGGTGGGGGTGGTGGTGGTGGTGGTAGGTAGCACAGCGTCAGCGGTTGGAGCTGAGTCGGCGGCAGGCACTTAGGCTAACCCTCCCTTATCCTGACTATCTTTTCCCTCACATTCGTCTCGCAAAGGAGAGAATGTATTTGTCACACTCATACCTATTCTACTATCCTGCTTCTTGAGTGTGACTTTCCCACCCGTATTTTTAACAACCTGCCATGAATACAATTTTTCATCAACTTCCTCCCTTTTCCCCTTACTCGACTTAATTTCCTCTTGGCTAAGCTTGAAAGCTAGATTTTCGTCTTTAATCAAATCCACTTCCCTCTGAAGTTTAACATTAACCTCCCTTAGAGCCAAGACCTCTTCCTTCACCACAACCATCTCTTCCCTTACCTGGAGAATAAGATGATGCAGTTCAGTAAAGGACTCGCACTCCATACCTGACATGATCCCAAAAAGCTTAGCGAGGAGCAAACAACTAAGTACAGAAAACAAAAACAAAATAAGTCAACTAACAGCTAAAAACTGAGCTAAAACACTTTTATATATACACGAGTGCACTGCCTCCAAACACAGGTAGAAGACACCAGAAGAGACCAGGCTCGTTGGGGATTCCATCCTACGAGGACAGGTCGAAAAGTTCTGCGACAGAGTCCCAAATCAACGAAAAAGATTTTGCATCCCAGGAGCTGGACTGGACGACATTGTGGAAGCCTTCGAAGATACCACAAAGGATGCAAATGAAAATACCCTTTTTCTCATCCATGCTGGTTCAAATGACGTCATGCGCACCAGATCCTAAGAGTTGATGGAGAAATATCGCAAGATGATCCAGCACTACAAAAACAAGTCAAGGAATATCATCATCTCAGGCATTCTCCCCAAAATCGACGCACCTGACAAATTCTACGACAAGGCCTTCAGCACAAATAGCCGATTAAATATTTGTGTCTGAGGGAAGAAGTTGAATTCATCAACCTCTGGGACAACTTCTACAACCAGCCTACTCTGTTCCGCAAGGATGGCACTCATCTAAACCCTGTGGGTTCAGCACGCATGGGTCGTCTCCTACACGAAGCAGTCCGCAGCCATGGATAAAAAACGCCATCCGAGAAGAAGCAGCAGTGACATAAATCATCCAACACCAAGAAAAAAACAGAGGCAACCGAGGACCACCAGCGATAAGGACCGAAGACAGCGAGGACCGAGGACAGCCATGAACATAAATGTAGATCCGACAAGAACCAAAAACATATTATTAAAGAGCGTTCCGTGAGTTCCAAAATAACAAATTTAAAGGTTTTCTATGTAAACGCTCGTAGCATACGGAATAAATTTTCAGATTTAGAGGAGCTAGTGTTTACAGAAAATTATGATGTGATTGGCATAACAGAATCTTGGCTCAATACAGAAGATAGAGACTTTTTAGCAGAGTATTCACTTCCAGGTTATGTAATGTTTGAGAAAAGCCGAATAAATCGAAATGGAGGTGGCATTTTACTTTATATCAAAGAAAGTCTTAACCCTACCCTCTTGTCAAAACCTCAAATTGTGAATGTTGACGCATCTTTTGTGCTAATAAAGAATAATAAAGGTACAAAAATAATACTTGCATTAATATACAGACCTCCAGCTCAATCAGTGCAAACTTACCAAGAAATTTACGAACAAATTGCAGATGTAAGTAACTCACAAGATACCGTAATTTTTGGCAACTTTAATTTACCTGTGACCAAGTGGGGCGATACTCTTACTTCACACTCCGGACATGACTTGTATACGAACTTGCAAGAGAGTTCGCTTTATCAATTTGTTCGAACGCCAACCCGTGGTAATAACGTTCTTGACATTGTACTTGCAACAAAAGAAGAATTAATAGAGAATTTGAATGTTGGTGATGAATTCAGTAACAGCGACCATCGTACGATAACTTTCACTTTAAAGTTTACTAGTAACGAACCAAATAGTAGCATCGAAAAAGTCCCTAATTTCAAGAAAGCAAACTTCCATAAACTTAGAGCTATGTTTAAAGAAACTGACTGGAGCTTTTTAATTCACAATAACGACATAAATACATCTTGGAAGTTATTCGAAGCCACTTACCTAAAAGCAGTGCAAGACTGCATACCATCGAAAATACGGCGTCCAGGCCATAATAATAAGCCCAAATGGTGGAATAAAGATATTTCAAACTGCCTGCTTGCTAAAAAATTTGCTAATGATAGATTAAAATCCTCACAAAATGACGAAGAACGGCTGAAATTTGTAGAGCTACGACGCAAAGCCAAAAAGTTAATTAAGCAAAGTAAAAAGACCTTAGAGTTACATATTGCGAATCAAAGTAAAACAAACCCGAAAGAATTCTATAGTTATATCAGAAAGAAAAAAGTAGTTACTTCAACTGTTGGACCGTTAGTCGATGAAAATGGAGAATACACCAAAGACGAAGTACAAATGAGTAATGCCCTCAATACCTTCTTTGCATCAGTTTTTACAACAGAAGACCTCAGTGATATCCCTACACCATCGCCGATTCAGATTGATAATTCAGATGTTCTAAGCAATATCACCGTTACAGAGAGAGAAGTATTGAATTGTTTAGATAAACTCAAGGTAAATAAAACGCCTGGACCTGATACAATCTCACCTAGAGTTCTAAAGGAAGCTAAGGATGAGCTGACATTACTATTCAATAAATCCTTGCAGTCTGGAACTATGCCCGATCAGTGGAAGCTAGCCAACGTAACACCGATATTAAAAAAAGGCAGCAAATCCCTACCCAGTAACTATCGTCCAATTAGCTTAACCTCAGTTGTATGTAAAATGCTAGAAACGGTCATACGAGACAGACTCATAAATCACTTAGAGGAAAATAACATACTTAAAGATACTCAACACGGCTTTCGTAAAAAACGTTCCTGTTTAACAAACCTCTTAGACTTCTTCCACGATATCCTCAACCTCTACGATGAGAGTAAAGCTGTAGATATTATATACCTTGATTTTCAAAAGGCCTTTGACAAAGTTCCCCACAAACGTTTACTGCTAAAACTAAAAGCGCATGGAATACAAGACGGTGTGTTGAAATGGATAGAAAATTTGGATCAGCGACAGAAAGCAAAGAGTAGTCATAAACGGTAAGGCATCTAAATGGACCAATGTAAGTAGCGGGGTACCCCAGGGATCGGTACTAGGACCAATTCTCTTTCTAATTTACATCAACGACATAGATGAGGGTCTCACCTGTACAATCTCAAAATTTGCTGACGATACAAAAATTGCAAATAGCGTACTCTCAAAAGAACAAGTTGACGATATGCAACACAATCTAGATAAATTGTCATGTTGGGCCCAAATTTGGCAAATGAGTTTCAATGCGGATAAATGTAAAGTACTACATATCGGATACCTAAATGAGAAAGCAAACTATTCGATGAATGGCACTCAGCTTAAGAATGTAAACAGAGAAACCGATCTGGGAGTAACAATATCGAGTAACCTAAAACCGAGTCAACAATGTTCAGAAGTTGTTAAGAAGGCAAACAAAATAATTGGCTTTATAGGCAGGTTATTTGAGCATAAATCCAAAGAAGTTATCCTAACCCTTTACAATTCCTTAGTCCGCCCTCTTCTGGAATACTGCGTTCAATCCTGGTGCCCTTATTACCAAAAAGATATAAACAAGCTAGAACGAGTTCAACGTAGAGTTACCAAAATGATACCTAGCCTAAAGAACAAACCATACGAATAGCGTCTTAGAGAATTAAATCTATTTCCTTTAACCCAGTGCAGATTAAGAGGTGACTTAATTCAAGTGTTCAAAATCATCAAAGGCATCGACAATATGAACTGTAGTAAGTACTTCACTATCGACCAATCTAATAACACGGGGGGAAACGGTTGCAAAATTATTGGTAAATCTTTTAACTCACACGAATCTAAGAATTTCTTCTTCAATCGAGTTGTCAACTTGTGGAATGGGCTTCCCCGAAATGTTATAGACTGCATCACCGTTGATTCATTTAAACTCCGCCTAGACAAATATCTCGCATCAAACCCGCGACTGACTGCGTTTGTAAATGAATAACTTTATTTTATCCCCCCCTCAGTTACTAACCCATCTGTCCCCTACTAACTTCCTAATCCTGCCACGGACATTAGTTCCAGGGCAGTAATTCCCATTCCAATGTTCCCTTACCCACTCTAAACCACTGTTTGGACACTTGATCCTCAGTGTTTTGGAGGACAAGCAACCTAGAAGGGTCACTAGATCTGTTGTTGCTTGATTTCCTTTGTACTCCTTTGTACTTTGTACTCCTTTGTAGGTGCGTGTGGTCACTGGGTCACGAGCAGGTGGTCCGGGCAGGAACTCGAATAACACAACCTCCTCCTGTCACTGACTGAACTGAACTTATTACAGAATGGACATAGATTCATTGGAGAGAGTACAACGTAGAATGACAAAAATTATCCATAATATTAGAAATCTTCCGTATAAAGAAAGGTTGAAGAAATTAGGCTTACATTCGTTAGAGAGACGCAGAGTTAGAGGGGATATGATAGAGGTGTTCAAGTGGGTTAGTGGGATTAACAAAGGGGACATGACAAATGTACTAAAGCTCAGTGATAGCGAAAGAACTCGTACCAATGGTTTCAAATTAGATAAATTACGTTTCAGAAAAGATATAGGCAAATATTGGTTTGGTAACAGAGTTGTAGATGGGTGGAATGGACTACCAAGTGCTATAGTGGGACGAAAAACGGTAGGGAGCTTTAAGATAAAATTGGATAAGCATATGGACGAGAAGGGTTGGGTGTGAAGGGGGATCAGTCGGGTTGGACCAATCAGCTCTCTGCAGACCCCCGTAATCCTGCGTTAATCTCTAACGGTTTTGGTAAGATGATCCTCAGGGTATTAGAGTGTTGAGCCTATATTTGGGCTTGTAATTGGGGTTGTGTGGGACAGGGATCTGCCTTGCTTAGGCCAATCGGCTTTCTGCAGACTCCCATTTTCTTATGTTCTTATGTTCTTATAACAGGAGAAGCGTGGAGGATAGTGAAGCGATAAGGAACTAAAATTATTATTATAACAAGAGAAGAGTGGAGGATAGTGAAGCGATAAGGAACTAAAATGATTATTATAACATGAGAAGCGTGGAGGATAGTGAAGCGATAAGGAACTAAAATGATTATTATAACAAGAGAAGAGTGGAGGATAGTGAAGCGATAAGGAACTAAAATGATTATTATAACAAGAGAAGAGTGGAGGATAGTGAAGCGATAAGGAACTAAAATGATTATTATAACAAGAGAAGAGTGGAGGATAGTGAAGCGATAAGGAACTAAAATGATTATTATAACAAGAGAAGAGTGGAGGATAGTGAAGCGATAAGGAACTAAAATGATTATTATAACAAGAGAAGAGTGGAGGATATTGAAGCGATAAGGAACTAAAATGATTATTATAACAAGAGAAGAGTGGAGGATAATGAAGCGATAAGGAACTAAAATTATTATTATAACAAGAGAAGAGTGGAGGATAGTGAAGCAATAAGGAACTAAAATGATTATATTATAACAAGAGAAGAATGGAGGATAGAGAGAGATCGACCGAAGAAAATAAAAAAATTAATAAGAGGGTTAAAATAGAAAAGAGAGAGAATGGTGGAAGAAAATAACAAATCAAAATACGAGAACTACTAAGGAAAATAACAATAAATTAAGGTAAGGCAAACATAACAAAAAAACACAAGAACATTACCTAATAAAACGACAAATAAAATATGAGAACGACTGAGGAAAACAACATCAAATAAGAGAAGGCAACACATAGAAAAGAAAGAGAACGACTGAAGAATTTAAGAAGAGCGGAGGGAAGAGAAGGAAGGAATTAAAATAAGAGAAGAGTGGAAGAAAGAGAACAACCGAAGAAAATAACTAAAAACATAAGGGAAGGCAAGACAACGACCACATAAAACAACCAATACAATAAGAGAACGACTGAGAAAAATAACATAAAATAAGAGAAGGCAAAAAATAGAAAATAAAGAGAACGACTGAAGGATATACCAAGTAAAATAAGAGAAGAGTGAAGGATAGTGAAGTGAAATGGAACTAAAATAACAAATACATTGAGAGAAGAGTGAATGAAAGAGAGCGACCGAGGAAAATAGCATATGAAAGAAGAAAATGCAAATAAAGAAAATAAAGATATCGACCGGAGAAGATAACAAATATACTAAGAGAAGAATGGAAGAAAGAGAACGACTTTAGAAAATACCACATCAAATATAATAAAAAAACAAAAATAGAAAAGAAATAGAACGACCGGAGAAAATATCTAATATACCAAGAGAGGAGTGGAGGATAATAAAGCGAAAAGGAACTAATATAATATACAAAATAAGAGAAGAGTGGAGGAGAGAGAAAGACGGCATGACAACAAAATATACTAACAGAGAGCAAAGACACAAGAGACAGAACAGCAAAGGAAAATAACCCACAAAATAAGAGAAAAGTAGAGACTAGGGAAAAGGATAACAAATGAAATAAGAAGAGCTAAGGATAGTAAAGCAAAAAGGAACTAAAACAAAAATATTAAGAGAAGGCAAAAATATAAAATAAAGAGAATGACTGCAGAAAATAACACAACCAATAACAGACTAGGACAGTGAAGCGAAAAAGAACACACATACAACAATACAATAAGAGAAAAGTGGAGGATAGTGAAGCTAAAAGGAACACACATACAACAATACAATAAGAGAAAAGTGGAGGATAGTGAAGCTAAAAGGAGCACACATACAACAATACAATAAGAGAAAAGTGGAGGATAGTGAAGCTAAAAGGAACACACATACAACAATACAATAAGAGAAAAGTGGAGGATAGTGAAGCTAAAAGGAACACACATACAACAATACAATAAGAGAAAAGTGGAGGATAGTGAAGCTAAAAGGAACACACATACAACAATACAATAAGATAACAGTGGAGGATAGTGAAGCTAAAAGGAACACACATACAACAATACAATAAGAGAAAAGTGGAGGACAGTGAAGCTAAAAGGAACACACATACAACAATACAATAAGAGAAAAGTGGAGGATAGTGAAGCTAAAAGGAACACACATACAACAATACAATAAGAGAAAAGTGGAGGATAGTGAAGCGAAAAGGAACACACATACAACAATACAATAAGAGAAAAGTGGAGGATAGTGAAGCTAAAAGGAACACACATACAACAATACAATAAGAGAAAAGTGGAGGATAGTGAAGCTAAAAGGAACACACATACAACAATACAATAAGAGAAAAGTGGAGGATAGTGAAGCGAAAAGGAACACACATACAACAATACAATAAGAGAAAAGTGGAGGATAGTGAAGCTAAAAGGAACTGAAATAACAAATAAAATAAGAAAACAGGAATGATGACTGAAGAACATAACAAATAGAATATGAGAAAACTAAAGATTACTGAAGAAAATAAAAACTATAAAAACAAGAGAACGTCCAAAGGAAATAAGAAACAAAAGAAAACGGCAACATTGAAAAGAAAGAGAACGACCTAAGAAAATAACAAATAAAGAACAGAAGAGTGGAGGACAGAAAGAGAACAATAACAAACAAAATACGAGAAGGCAAAAGAAAAGAAAAGAAAAACAGCGACTGAAGAAAATTACAAGTAAAATAAGAGAAGGCAAAAATAGAATAGATAGACAGTGACTGAAGAAAGAAACCAATAAAATACGAGAAGGCAAAACAAAACAAATCAAAAGAACAACCAAAGAAAATAACAAACAAAATAAGAGAAGACAAAAATAGAAAAAGAAAGAGAACGACTGAAAAAAGTAACCAATAAAATACGAGAAGGCAAAAAATAAAAGAAAACAACAAATAAAAACAGCGACTGAAGAAAATAACAAGCAAAATAAGAGAAGTGAAAAGAAAAGAACAGAAACACAGCGACTGAAGAAAATAACAAGCAAAATAAGAGAAGTGAAAAGAAAAGAACAGAAAAACAGCGACTGAAGAAAATAACAAGCAAAATAAGAGAAGTGAAAAGAAAAGAACAGAAAAACAGCGACTGAAGAAAATAACAAGCAAAATAAGAGAAGTGAAAAGAAAAGAACAGAAAAACAGCGACTGAAGAAAAAAACAAGCAAAATAAGAGAAGTGAAAAGAAAAGAACAGAAAAACAGCGACTGAAGAAAAAAACAAGCAAAATAAGAGAAGTGAAAAGAAAAGAACAGAAAAACAGCGACTGAAGAAAATAACAAGCAAAATAAGAGAAGTGAAAAGAAAAGAACAGAAAAACAGCGACTGAAGAAAATAACAAGCAAAATAAGAGAAGTGAAAAGAAAAGAACAGAAAAACAGCGACTGAAGAAAATAACAAGCAAAATAAGAGAAGTGAAAAGAAAAGAACAGAAAAACAGCGACTGAAGAAAAAACAAGCAAAATAAGAGAAGTGAAAAGAAAAGAACAGAAAAACAGCGACTGAAGAAAAAAACAAGCAAAATAAGAGAAGGCAAAATAGAAAAGAAAGAGAACGAGTAAAGAAAACATCACATAATATAAGAGAAGAGTGAAGGAAAGTGAAGCGACCAGGAACTCAAAAGTGGATCAGGTTGTGAAAAAGGCCAGAGGGGAAAACTGAAATAGAAGGTACAGTCACCACCGATAGTTTGGGGACAGTTGTAGTAACCTTTCACTACAGGACTTTTTTATATATGTATTTGTTTATTTATATATATATATATATATATTTAATTTTGTTGTTGCTATCATTGCTATCATTAGAGGATTTTAGTCAGATTAGAAAAGATTTGTGGCACTTAGCTAGTTAAGGAGATATATATATTTACGCACTTATGCATAATTATTACTTTTTAGTTACCTCCCTAGACCTTCATTAACACTTTGAGTACCAGCGACGTATATGCTATATTTTATTCTAGCTATATTTAGACGATATTATGCAGCTTGGGAAGGATCTGTGGTAGTTAAAAGTGTAGGTTGAGATAGTTTGAAGCCTTTTTATTGCTAGAGGGCCTTCCTAAGCTGAATAAAACCGTCTAATAGTTGCCAAAATATGAGGAAAAGGACGTCCATGGTACAGAAGGGGTTAAGATTTTATAATAGCACCGTAAACACTCCTTCGAAATAAATGCGGGCATTTTCTGTAAACACAAATAAATGCCCTCCTAAACTGTAAGCTCGCTATCGCTTACCAGGAAAACATTAGTTATATGGCACTAAAGGTCTTAAAATCACCAAACTAAATGGGCGAATGTGTTAAATGTCAAAACTAATGGGCTAAACATGAAATAATAAGAGTACAGAAATCCCCTCTTAATTGATGATTTGTGAAGGGCCTTAATTCTTTAAAGTTCTTTTTACGTTGAGCAAAATCGTTTATAAGTAGCCATAGTATAATTAAAAGTACGACAGCCGTACTTAACCCCTACTGCACCGGCGACGTCTATGCAATTCATTCTAGCTATATTTAGGCGATTTTATAAAGTTTAAAAGGGATCTGTGGTAGTAAAAAGGATTAAGTGAGATAGTTCCAAGCCTGTTACTTGCTGGAGGCCCTTCTTAAACTGAAAACAAATCGTCTACTAGCAGCCAAAATATAGTTAAAAGGACAGTTAGGTTTGTCCAATCGAGGCCATCGAGGTTGATTGATGAGTGAATGTTATAGTGTTCAGATTTTATGATGGTTGCTTCATTAGTTTGTCGATTTTAAGACCTTTCGCCCTATTTCTTTGTCAATATTTAGATCTTTCGTGCTATTTAGGTGCCTATTTTTTTCTGGCGAACGATAGTGAGCCTGTTTTAAGTTCCTCTGCAATATTTAGCCATGGAAGTGAATTTGGCAGGTGAAATATAATTTTGTTTGTTATGTAAGAGTTATTTCTTATTATCAATGAACTGCATTAAGGGAGAAGGGTCTATTTTAGATCGATTATTTCATGTATTTATTATTATTTTTTTTTTTATTTATAATGTTCTGTGTATGGACACCCTCATTAAGGGGAGTAAGGCGTCCGGCAATAGATAGATAAGATATTTTCCTCCCTAGACCTTCATCAACATTTAAAGAAAACATCCATTACATCCCCCTTCTAAATGAATTTGCACATTTTGTCTTCCAAAATGAAAGGCTCACTATCGTTCGCAAGGAAATAAATCGACACCTAATTAGCACGAAAGGTCTAAATATTGACAAAGAAATAGGGCGAAAGGTCTTAAAATCGACAAACTAATGAGGCAAACATCATGCAATCTGAACACTAATGGGGCTAAACATGAGGAAGAAGGAGGACCAGAAAAATTGCCCATCTCCCAGGAGGTGTGGCGGAGTGGTCTTGCCACTGGACTGGTAATCCAATGGGACCCGGTTCGAATCCCAATATGTCAATGGGAAGATATTATTGGGATGGAATTTGTGCTGTACTTAGTATCAGTGCATTACCACAGCACACCGAAATGCCAAAACAAAATACCCTCATTGTTCCCTGATTAAATAGCGTTGTATGAATATTCCCATATTCCAAAATATGCTACAGGGGGGCATATGCCTAGTGAGTTAATTGCTCAATAGGTGGCGTTCTGAGAGTGAGGGTCCGAGTGTGGGGGGTAAGACTGTGAGGCGCAGAGGCGAGGCGGCTTCAGAGATGGAATTGCTTCGAGTCGTGAAGCTTCGCATGTCTCACTCCCTAGACTGGAGCAAGATCTCACGGGCCTCACCGTGCTCAGCGGTTGTTGTTGTTGTTGTTGCTGTTCCTCAGGCTGTCTGGCCGAGCAGCCCCAAGGTCCCGAGCAAGGCCAAGGCCATACCGAGCGCCCCCACAGAACCCTCCCAGCTTACCACTAATAATGCCCAGGTGACCGAAGCCACTCAAAGGCGGGGAGCTGAGGAGGGTGCGGAAACGCCCAGGAAACAAAAGCCCCACCCAGCGGTAGAGTGTAAAGGCTATCAGCCTATGCCCGAGAGGAAGTAGTTGGAATATAGAAAAATAAAAAATTACATAAATAATATCTCTCATGTATGAAATATGTCAAATGAGTCCGAAAGAGCAACAATACAATAAGCAATATGTTACTGTGTTTATCCCCATCACCACCGGTACGTAATTTTCATGCTATTCTGATTACCATTAGACGATTTTCTTGAGTTTATAATCTAGTTATAAGACTCAAATGGATAAATACGATCTCAATGAACCCTCTTAGTAACATATGCCTTTCTTAAACTGCATAAAATAATCTTATTCCAGCTTGAATCAAAGATAAAAGGCGTCATAGTGCTGAAGGGGTTTATTCACCAGACTGTACATATTTATTCACTTGTAACGAGAAAGATGAGACATAAAATTACGTAATGTAAGTAAGGACACAAGTTTTGACAGTGATTTTTGACAGATATTGTGTCACTTATAAGATAGTGCAATAACCCGATTGAACATTTGGAAGCATGACACTTTTATTTTACCATGACTGTAGATTTAGCCACTTACTGTATAAATAAAGTCAATTTATATTCTAGGTCATGGCAAATTCAATCCCTTGGCATCTGATGTCTCGATTCCCACTATAGCACCTGGTAGTCCATGGGTGGAATGGACTACCAGGTGCTATAGTGGGATTAAAAACGATAGGGAGCTTTAAGATAAAATTGGATAAGCATATGGATGCAGAAGGGTTGGGTGTGAAGGGGGATCAGCAGGGTTGGGCCAATCAGCGCTCTGCAGACCCCCGTAATCCTGCGTTAATCTCTAACCGTTTTGGTAAGATGATCCTCAGGGTATTAGAGTGTTGAGCCTATAATTGGGCTTTGTAATTGGGGTTGTGTGGGACAGGGATCTGCCTTGCTTGGGCCAATCGGCTTTCTGCAGACTCCCATTTTCTTATGTTCTTATGTTCTTAAGTGGGAGGTAGTTGCTTTTTCTGGACCTCCTTTTCCCTCCTGTTAAGCCGCATTAGTTTTGAAATTTTAAGACGTTCACCCCATTAGTTTTTCGATTACAACACATTTCATTCCATTTCTTTGTCAGTATCAAGACTGTTCGTGCTATATGGGTGTCGATTTTTTCCTGGCGAGCGATAGCGAGCCTGTACTTTTGAAGGAACGGTATTTGGCCGGGACATTTTTCTACCGAATAGAATAACGTACAAATATATCTCGATGAGGGATCTTGAGGAAAATATTGTAAGCTTAATGGAGGTTCAGGGAGGAAACTAGAACAAGATTAAATACAATACATCAATAAATACACTAATAAGTAAACTTTACCCTCTTTATGGAAAAATATAATAGTGCTAAACTCTGCGTCATATTATTGCCAAGTTTTCATAAATAACACTATACAAGATTTCGCTAAAAGATCGTGGTAATATCCGAGTATCCAGGATGGTGAGATAGCAATTTACCATCAGCTGAAAAAAAACCCACAAAAAAACAGAGAGAGAGAGAGAGAGAGAGAGAGAGAGAGAGAGAGAGAGAGAGAGAGAAATGCCAGAGTTGACATTATAGAGGCAGGACAACTTCTGACGGAAACTGTACAGCAAAATGTAAATATTGGTGGAACAAATTAAAAACGTGAATTAAGGATCAGTAGCCTACATTAGGGAAGGCAAGGAGGGGACAAGGGGGTTCTCTCATAGGTTGTTCTCAAAGGTATATTTTTACTTAGCCTATTAATGAGATGCCCTAGTTTACACACACGCACGCACACTCTCTCTCTCTCACACACGCGCACACACACCCACACCTTCGCTCTCTGTCTATATATCTGTATTATTCCTATTTCTTCTCTTTTAGGTATTTTTATATCTATCCATCTTTCTCTCTCTATCTATGTATGTATCTATCAATCTATCTACCTATCTATTGTCTCAGTACATTAGGAAGGGGGTAAAGGGGCCTCTCTCTCTCTCATAGGTTGTTTTCAGTGATATAGTGAGGGGCTCTTTCAAAGGTTACTCTTACTTATTAAACGTTGCCCTAGTTTACTGCAGACACACACACACACACACACACACACACACACACACACACATATACACACACTCTAACTCTTTCTCACACACATACACACACACAAATACAACACAAATACAACTCCCAATATACCACAAAGGGCTTATTACAACACAAATACAATTCCAAAAACACCAAACCCCAGTCTGAAATACAACACAAATACAACTCTCAATATACCACAAATGGCTTAATACAACACAAAATATACAACACCCGACACCACAACTTGGAATACAACACATTATATCACAACACAAAGGATTTAATACAACACCAGACCCACAACTTGGAATACAACACATTATATCACAACACAAAGGACCTAATACAACACCAGACCCACAACTTGGAATACAACACATTATATCACAACACAAAGGACCTAATACAACACCAGACCCACAACTTGGAATAAAACACATTATATCACAACACAAAGGACTTAATACAACACAAATACAACACCAGACCCACAACTTGGAATACAACACATCATATCACAACACAAAGGACTTAATACAACACAAATACAACACCAGACCCACAACTTGGAATACAACACATGATATCACAACACAAAGGGTTTAAGTAGGCCCACCTCTGTTTGTTCTTTCTCGCTCTCTTTGGGTTGTATCCATTCGGCCCCATTCAACCTACTGTTTTAAGACGTTTATCCCCACCCAGGTGTCGAATTTGTGTATGTTTTTACAGCAGGCTAAGTTTGTACATTTTTCGATAGAAAAATTTCTCCGGCGAAGCCGGATTTCTTCGTACAATGCTGTCTCGCTATCACTCGCCAGGAAACAAATCGACACCTGGATGGGGATAAACATCTTAAAGCAGTAGGCTGAATGGGGCCAAATTGATACAAGCAAGAAAAGGAGAGACAAAATAGAAAACCCTCCCCCCCCCCCCCCTTAATACAACACAAATACAACACCCAACACACCAGACCCTAGAGCTTGGAATACAACACATCATATCACAATACAAAGGACTTAAGGGGAGATGGGCCGTTTTTTGGGGCCCTCTTCTTCCTCATGTTTAGCCACATTAGTTTTCAGATTGTGTGATGTTTACCCCATTAGTTTGTCGATTTTAAGACATTTCCCATAATTTTGTTCAATATTAAGACCTTTTGTACTATTTAGGTATCGATTTTTTTCCTGGCGAACGATAGTGAGCCTGTAATTGTAAAAGATCCGGCCTTCGGCCGGGATATTTTTCTACCGGAAAATGTAAAAATGTATCTAAAAGGGGGATCTAATGGATGTTATATTTAAGTTTGGTGGAGGTCTAGGGAGGAAACGAAAAATATATAAATAAATGTATGAAATAATCAACTTAAAAATACACCCTTCCCCATAATACAACACACATACAACACCCAACACACCAGACCCCACAGCTTGCAATACAACCCATGATATCACCACACAAACCCAAGCACTCCAGGACAATACCCGCCAGTTTTGAGAGGCGTTCTTGGAAGCCTATTGAGCGCTACGATTGTTAGCAAATGCAACAAGGATGACTAAATGTGTATATATAATACAGTATATATTCTGTGTACAACGCTCGGAGCGGGCTTCGGCTACCAGTGATATTATTCCGCATTGAAGATTAACAATGAATACACTGAGATTGATAGATTGATTTGTGGATAGATAGATAGATGGATAGACAGATACATAGATTTATAGATTGATTTGTGGATATATTGATGGATTGATAGCTAGGTATATAGACAAGCAATGTAATGTAGCTAGATACATAGATAGATTGTTATGGTTTGATACTGGCTAGATAAATAGGTTGTATATATATATATATATATATATATAT
>JBAKBP010031458.1:0-24419 GCA_037953745.1 Lithodes maja | reverse complement strand
CTGAGTCTCACAACTCGGGCGGTGCGAGATGTTCCGCAGGCAGGTCATGTGACTGTTAAAAGACCGTTAGCCTCGTTGTTTCGGTGGTTTAAGGTGGGCGACGAGGCCTTGGCATGGTTGCCAGGTCAGGGTCGACCCATGGCTGCCAAGGGTGGTGGTCAAAAGGAGGACATTGAGCAGATTGGTAAGGTCGGCTGTGGTATCGCAGTGCCCGGTCGTCGCATAGCCTCCCAATGCTGCTCTAGTCTAATGCAACAGCCCTACCATAGACCGACTGTATCTGGCCATGTCGCTGAAAGCGGTGATGCTGCGCAGGCAGATGTCGTCACAAGGAATGCGGGGGTGCGCATGTACGGTATCGGCGGGGAAGCCTTAGCAATAATGAACTGTGGGAGTGACTGCACGGGTGGTACTGATTGTCCCTCTCATGACCTGGCTGTTCTAGGGACGAAGGTGGAGAAGGAGGGAGACTACAGGTTAGAAGCTGCGGTCTCGGCTGGGTTGTGGGAGGGCACAAGGCATGTTGTTCGTGGAGACAGTGCAAGGCAGTTATTTACTAGGCTATGGCAGTACTTTCGCATGTTTGTTGCTTCTCAAGGCCTGATGTACGGGGTAGAATCCGACATGCAGGCTGGAGATAGTGCAAGGCTCAGTTTAATTCCCTGCCGTATAAATCCTGCTCGACAGCCTATGGTGCAAGCAGAGCTGGATTACGTGTGGACGAAGGATCTGAGGGATAAGGAATGTCGTGAGTGGTCGTTGCTTGTAACTTTGTCCGAGCGTGCTAAAGAGGTATGTGGTTTTGTTGTGGACGGGAGTACCTACCAGTGCAATGTTGTGCCTGACGGACTTAAGAATGCACCAGCAACGTGTCAGAGCCTGATGAATGAAAGTGAAAAGGACGATGATGCGCTGGGGCATTTCGAGATCTATGTTCCAGCCTATGGTCCGGTCGGTGTAGTTTACCCAGATCATTACCCTCTCAAGATCTTGGACCCGTTTCACAATCGGAATATGAGGCTGACCAGGTGGTCACTAAGGTTATTGGTATATAACCTGGACATAAGCCATATTGCCGGTTGTGACAACGAGGTTGCATGTGGTCGTTCAGGGGTATATGATCCTGGGTAAATTGACACACGGGTAGCCTCCTGCTTTGGTTTGAGTAGTATTTTGCGCTTGGTGCTTGTTGGCTCGCGGTTGTAGCCCAGCGTATTGGGTCGTAAAGCAGGAGTTGAGCGTTTGGTATAGAAGAAAAATAGGCTGCCCTTATAGTGCAGCCGGAAAAAAACATATTAAAATATAAAAATCATATAAAAACTCTTTCTTTTTGATGAAGATAATTGTATAAGTTTGTCATAGCCTATAAGGTTTGAGTAGTCCACGAACTATCAAACGGCTGAGCTGCTGTAAGCTCGCTCTGGGAGCATGATATTGTGTCTTTTACTATTGTTGGGAGGAGTTATGAAATGTGATTTTTTTTTTATAAGATGTGTTTTAGTGATAAACTCAGCGTTGTTTTAGTGCCATGCGGTCGCTGGGTGTGAGGGGTTTGATGGGGTTCTGTATATCAGATTTTAGCTCAGGGTTGAGCAAGTAAAATCTTGGGGGAGGTGTGACGCATGTCGAGTATGAGCATGCTGTACAGAACGCCCAGTCAGGCCCCACTCTCGCTAGGATCGTCAGGGCAGGAACTTTGGCTGTAGTCTGTGTAGAGTTTCCTAACTCAGTTTATGTGAACCGTTGTACTGTAAGTATTATCATTATGTATTTTGTTTTCTTCTAAGTCAACGAGTTCTATTTTATATCATTAGATATAAGTATTGTGTGTGGGACTTGTATGTAATGATGAGAGGAGAGATATTACGTGGCGTGGGATTAGTGAGTACGCCACGCGGGCCGGTAGGCCTAATTCCCTCCTTCCTCCTCCCTTCCTCCCTTTCAGCGTGTGGGAAGTTCTTTGTCAATCCCAGATTGAGAGAGTATATGACGTCATGATTGCCAGTGGGCGGTCCTTAAGTAGTTTGAGATATGCCGCTAGAGGGCCGAGTATAAAAAGAGAGGTTTTTGCCACCATGCTTCAGAACTCATCAGGCAAAGCGACCTCTCATATCCCTTGCAACTATCGATATTCTTCCGACTGATGTGAACTTTCTCTACTCTCTGAACAGCCTATTTTCTTCTTCTTCTGAACCCTTTTTAACCTCAATGACCCCTTTGGTGCAGATTTAGTCAGCCAAAGTATTATCGCTTGAGTTCTCACGAGATAAGTGCCTGTTAGATAGCCTATTTTTGGAAGGGTTAACTAGAATAGGATTGATTGATGTTTGTTGCACTCGTATATGTATTTCCCTGTGTACTATTATTCATGTTCCTGTTTTCTGCTGGTTTAGGTAATGCTAGACTGGGATAGGGTTCCTCGAGTTGTGATTTCCTATGAGTGCTAGGTTGGTTGAACCAGCACAATTGCAACGGAGACGTGGGAAGCCTAGGGGGTCTTTTTGATTGTGTACCGTGGGAGTTTAGCACTGTGTTGCGAGTGAGGGCTTTTGCCTGTGCCACCCAACACTGTGCTATCTCATTTGCTTGACTTTGAGAGGATCGCCAGGAGAGAACCAGATACTAGTGATCTGGATCTCTCAAGAGAGCATCCCGTCAATTACCGTAATTTGGCCGCACAGTCTTAAGGACCTCGCTAGGCTACGAGCCGCTTGCTCAGCCATTGTCTCTTAACCTTAGATATCCCAGCTAGACTTTGCTCGACCAGCAGATACAGTATAGTATTGAAGCTTCTCCTTATGTATATTATTGTTTAAGCACTATTGATTTCATGTGTGGCACGCTTAGCTACTTCAGAGATTAGTGGCCCACGAGCACAATCTTAGTAGGCTATTGCCAGTGCATTGTCGGAGTACTTCTTCTTAATGTTTGCCATATCCTATTGCTTATTCTTATAATTCTTCTTATGTCAATTTAAAGCCTTTAATTACCAGTGAGTTATTCATTAAATTGCTGTTCAAAATCCGATACTTACTTCTTATGAGTATTCGAGAAGCATCTAACTTATCAGAAGATTCCTTGCTTGATGCTCGAGGACTATTGTTTAACGTAACGTAATAGTGCCGATCCGAAGTAGAGGGTGGAGGACTTCTTAAGTTCTTAGTTCAAGGGTGGATTACTTCGGCTTCGGCCAACACTATTCTTTAGTGTTGTAGTACTTTCTTCTTTGTTTGATTGTTGACCAGACTAGATAACTCCCGTCTTGTTATTAGTCTGTTGTGTGAAACGCTAGTACCGAGTTCTTGTATACCCCGTTATAGCAGATAGAACTCTGGAGGGTAGTGGCGTTTTTTGTTCGGCTGGCAGTACTCTGGGGTTGGGATCGTGTGTTTCCGTTGTGGCAGCGAGCCATACTCGAGTCCTGTGTAAGAGCCCTAGTGTACCCGAGTGCCCGGTCGTAACAATACCTACATCATACCTACATTATACCACATCAATATATTATACGTACATCATACCTACATTATACCATATCAATATATTATACCTACATCATACCTACATTATACCATATCAATATATTATACCTACATCATACCTACATTATACCATATCAATATATTATACCTACATCATACCTACATTATACCATATCAATATATTATACCTACATTATACCATATCAATATATTATACCTACATCATACCTACATTATACCATATCAATATAGTATACCTACATCATACCTACATTATACCATATCAATATATTATACCAACATCATACCTACATTATACCATATCAATATATTATACCTACATCATACCTACATTATACCATATCAATATATTATACCTACATCATACCTACATTATACCATATCAATATATTATACCTACATCATACCTACATTATACCATATCAATATTTATACCTACATCATACCTACATTATACCATATCAATATATTATACCTACATTATACCTACATTATACCATATCAATATATTATACCTACATCATACCTACATTATACCATATCAATATATTATACCTACATCATACCTACATTATACCATATCAATATATTATACCTACATCATACCTACATTATACCATATCAATATATTATATCTACATCATACCTACATTATACCATATCAATATATTATACCTACATCATACCTACATTATACCATATCAATATATTATACCTACACCATACCTACATTATACCATATCAATATATTATACCAACATCATACCTACATTATACCATATCAATATATTATACCTACATACTACAGGTGTGGCAGAGTGGTCTTGCCACTGGACTGGTAATCCAATGGACCCGGGTTCGAATCCCAATATGTCAATGGGAAGATATTATTGGGATGGAATTTGTGCTGTACCTAGTATCAGTGCATTACCACAGCACACCGAAATGCCAAATAAATACCCTCATTGTTCCCTGATTGAATAGCATTGTATGAATATTCCCATATTCACAAATATGCTACAAGGGGGCAATGCCTAGTGAGTTAATTGCTCAATAGGTGGCGTTCTGAGAGTGAGGGTCCGAGCCTGGTGGATGAGACTGTGAAGCACAGAGGCGAAGCAGCTTCAGAGGTGGAATTGCTTCGAGCCGTGAAGCTTCGCATATCTCACTCCCTAGACTGGAGCAAGACCTCACGGGCCTCACCGTGTTCAGCGGTAGAGTGTAAAGGCTATCAGCCTATGCCCGAGAGGGAGTAGTTGGAATATAGAAAAAAAAAAAAAAAAAAAAAAAATACAAAAAAAAAAAAATTAAATCTCGACCAGCCTCGGAATCCCCATTGGGGGGGGGGGGGGGGGGTAACGACTCGCCAAAATTATCTCGACCACCACCTTTTACTTTTACTAATAATTTCTGTATTATTTGTGGTCTTTCCTCTAACTTCCACTCTGGAACACCACCTCTCCTTTGCCAACCATGATCTTCTCTTTCTCACCGAGACACGGTTGTCTGGGACTACTGACAACAAACGCTTCTCTGTATCCTCCTACTATCTCTATCCTCAGTTTCAAGCCAAAGGTGGATGTTGCGTCTAAGTACGAAACAATCTTGCTTTCTCTCGTTTTCCCAACTTAGATTTTTCTGAATTCGCAACTCTGAGGCTAAAGCTTTCTTGTCACTCTCAAACTAAATAATTCTGAGCTGTCTATATCTACCCTAATTATACTGACTATCCAAAATTCTTTGACTATTCAACTTCTAAAATGGAACACATTCTATCCATCTCTCCTTTCGCAGAAATCTCCATCTTAGATTTTAGTGTTTACCACCATCAATGGCTCTCCTCTGTTTACATATTATTACAGGTGTAACTCGTGCGGGCTGTACCACACACATTACTACACCATTTCCTGTCTGATTTACGTTAGTAGGGGACTCCTGCAGTCAGGAGATATGCATGGTGGTCCTGGGTGGTTTTGATTATTGGGAGATTCAGACACTACGGCTACTCTCTGCAGCTGTCTCTCTTCTCTCTCCTTGGCCCAACAATAATATGATAAGTGCCCTCTCTTGCCACAATAAGTACACACTTTCTAGGATGCATTCCCTTTATAAGCATTGGTATTATTTGCTTGGGCCCCACCTCTGTTACCATTACCAGGAGTCGCATTTTTAGTTTGGAGAGCGTTTTTAGTTTGGCCAGCTTGGGGAAGACGTTACAGGCTATTGAGAGTGACTTGATTTGTCAGATTTGTGATAAAAGGACTTAAATTAATTATCATAAGGCTTCTTCCCACGGTATTAATTATTTAGGACATATGTATCAGCCATTCAGCAGCTTCGGCAAGATTATATATTGTTTTCCTTCTCAAATGATAAGTTACAGGGGAATCTATTTTCCATAGAAAATTTTCAAGCAATATTTTGTCATTCAGACCCTTAAAATCAGTGACACTTTTACTTTTGATCCAGTTATTAAATGTTTTGCTCATGGTCCTGATAAACACTGTATAAGTTTCTTCATAATTATTACTTGCGAATTTTCTGGAAAACTTGACTATAAGCTTCAGGCTGTAGTTGGTATGTTTTTAAGATAGCTGCTTTGAGACTGTCATAGTCCTGCCGAACCTGAGCCTCTACCGACACATAAACAGCATGAGTCTGTCCTGTCAATACAGTTTGTAACATAAAAGGCCATTGATCTTTCGTCCACCTCATTTCCGCAGCAACCTCCTCAAACAACACAAAACAGTCTTGAACATTATCCTCTGAGAATGGGGGAATCACACTAGTCATCCTTAATCCTATAGGGGGAGCTATCAATGGAACATTAGAATTATCTTGAGACTTTAATTGGGTCATGCGGTACTGATGATCTAGCTGGGTTTGTTGGGCCTGCACATATATTTGTGCCTGATCTAACTCTATTTGTGCCTGGGTCTGCCTAGCCATAGAGTCTGTCTGGGCAGCATGTATTCTAGATAGCTCTAGGTATTGTTCAGAGGTAAATCCAGCTGGTAAATGTTCACCAGACTGAGGATATTAATGTTGCACAGTATCACTGGACCCCCTCCAGTTTCGTGGATCCCAAACAGTTCGGATTGTATGGACTGTGCCTTTTCTGGGTTTGTCCTGTCCGAAACGGTCAACTGTAGATATGAGACGAACACTTTTAGTTCGTCTTTTGACAGGTCAATATCACTAGCTGTGGGCTTCGACTCTATGCTATTCTGAGCATCTTCATTATTTATTAAGACAAGCATGATGAATTATAATTATTTGAGCAGTGAAACTTTACGAAACAAAGTGAAACGTTACAAAACGGATCCTGGCAAAATCGCCAGTGTTCTGTTACATATCTTCATTCAAAAGTGGTTAACTTAAAGAAACTAGACCTAACAGAGAGGATATGAAAGGTATCAGACAGCTGAAGGCCAATAGAACTTAAATGTTGTTAAAAGTTTATTTTATGTTGTTGCTTGCTTTCTTTTTAGTTGTTGGGACTGCTTTTCCTTAATATTCTGATACACTTCAATTATGATCAATCATGAAATTATTACAAGTCATACAAAATTATTTAAATATTATTAATATTCAGTAAGCTAATAATTACGAATAGAGAAACACGCTATATTAAATTAAGGACCTTTGATTAATCGTAATTAGTATTAGTAATGAAGTATATATATTATTAAGCTACTTTTCTGATATAAAATTATTTCAGTTCATTAACCCCTTAAAGATTATGATTATTTACTCTTATTTTATTTCCTTGTTATTCTCTTAACCTCTGAAGTGCGCACGGGGGTAAATGAAAACGTCCCCCTGTGCTGACGTATTTGAGGTTTTTCGTCACTAAAATATTCATTGTACCATTAATAGCATTAATAATTATCCATATGCGCCTATTATGGGTTGATTATAAAGGTATTAACCTGAAACAACAATAAAACGAGTGAAAACAGCGTTTGGATGGTCAAAATCGGAGATATAGCCCGCGAGTTGTATAATCTATGGGTGAGGCAAACTCCTTTCCCGCCAATTTCCCCCAAGGCCACTGAGACACAGTCGATCGATACTCTCTCTCTCTCTCTTGCACTCGATGGCCATCAGTGATGACAACACCCTGCTTGCAACTCGCTAATGTTAGCACGAAAATATACCTCAGAATAAGGGAATAATAGGGAAAATAGGTGATAACTGAGGAATAGGAGGAAAGTGGGGAAGGAGGGGAGGTAGAGGACTGAGATTTTGCATGGCCCAGGGGCCAAAAAAAAAAAAAAAAAAAAAAAAAAAAAAATAAAAATTTTTTTTTTTTTCGATGTAAAAAGTTGATTTTTAGTTTTACTTACTCCAGAGAGTCTTCCCGCAGTCCGCCGGCCGAACTCTAAAGAGTCTTCCCGCAGTTCCCGGGTTAATATATTCTTATTTTCTTGTTAGCCTATTATCTTAATTTATTCTTATTATTTTCTTATTATGGTAGACCTTTAATTAATCAATATGATAATAGATAAACAGGGAATATAACAAAATTACATATATACAATATGATTGTATTTACAAACATAAATGTAGTCATTTACAACCAAACCAAATATACAAAGCAATTATGAAAACAAATTAGCATTTTATATTCCAGGATCAAGTTGCATCCGTTTATTTTAATTTTTAATTTTATTTAATTAAGTTTAGTTTAGTTTAGTTTAGTCTCAATATAATTTAATAAACTTATTGGTACAACAATACGTAATTACAATAGTAAAATAGTTAAATAGTTAAAGATACTCAACACGGCTTTCGTAAAAAACGTTCCTGTTTAACAAACCTCTTAGACTTCTTCCACAATATCCTCAACCTCTACGATGAGAGTAAAGCTGTAGATATTATAAACCTTGATTTTCAAAAGGCCTTTGACAAAGTTCCCCACAAACGTTTACTGCTAAAACTAAAAGCGCATGGAATACAAGACGGTGTGTTGAAATGGATAGAAAATTGGCTCAGCGACAGAAAGCAAAGAGTAGTCATAAACGGTAAGGCATCTAAATGGACCAATGTAAGTAGCGGGGTACCCCAGGGATCGGTACTAGGACCAATTCGCTTTCTAATTTACATCAACGACATAGATGAGGGTCTCACCTGTACAATCTCAAAATTTGCTGATGATACAAAAATTGCAAATAGCGTACTCTCAAAAGAACAAGTTGACGATATGCAACACAATCTAGATACATTGTCATGTTGGGCCCAAATTTGGCAAATGAGTTTCAATGCGGATAAATGTAAAGTACTACATATCGGATACCTAAATGAGAAAGCAAACTATTCGATGAATGGCACTCAGCTTAAGAATGTAAACAGAGAAACCGATCTGGGAGTAACAATATCGAGTAACCTAAAACCGAGTCAACAATGTTCAGAAGTTGTTAAGAAGGCAAACAAAATAATTGGCTTTATAGGCAGGTCATTTGAGCATAAATCCAAAGAAGTTATCCTAACCCTTTACAATTCCTTAGTCCGCCCTCTTCTGGAATACTGCGTTCAATCCTGGTGCCCTTATTACCAAAAAGATATAAACAAGCTAGAACGAGTTCAACGTAGAGTTACCAAAATGATACCTAGCCTAAAGAACAAACCATACGAAGAGCGAGTGTCTTAGAGAATTAAATCTATTTCCTTTAACCCAGTGCAGATTAAGAGGTGACTTAATTCAAGTGTTCAAAATCATCAAAGGCATCGACAATATGAACTGTAGTAAGTACTTCACTATCGACCAATCTAATTACACGCGGGGAAACGGTTGCAAAATTATTGGTAAATCTTTTAACTCACACGAATCTAAGAATTTCTTCTTCAATCGAGTTGTCAACTTGTGGAATGGGCTTCCCCGAAACGTTATAGACTGCATCACCGTTGATTCATTTAAACTCCGCCTAGACAAATATCTCGCATCAAACCCGTGACTGACTGCGTTTGTAAATGAATAACTTTATTTTATCCCCCCCTCAGTTACTAACCCATCTGTCCCCTACTAACTTCCTAATCCTGCCACGGACATTAGTTCCAGGGCAGTAATTCCCTTTCCAATGTTCACTTACCCACTCTAAACCACTGTTTGGACACTTGATCCTCAGTGTTTTGGAGGACAAGCAACCTAGAAGGGTCACTAGATATGTTGTTGCTTGATTTCCTTTGTACTCCTTTGTACTCCTTTGTATCACATCAATGTACTAAGTCATTCAGATTAATTAGTTCAATTCATTCCGATCCCAAATCCCAAATCGAATGAGGTTAAGTATTAACAATATCTATCTATCTATCTATTGCCGGACGCCTTACTCCCCTTACGAGGATGGCCATACACAGAATGCCTCCAAGCGGACCTATTCCCTGTGAGAGGTACAACCCGAGCCAGTTTAGTGAAGGACTTACAGGATTGACCACACAATTTAGGATCCGTCCGACTCCGAGGCCCTCTGTGTATCTTGTTAGCACTATTTTTCTACAGTGGTGTTCGGCTAATCCATCCACTAACCTGCCTTACCCTTAGGTATGCAGTACGGATATGTATCAGGTTTACTCCCCTAGACAGGTTACCAACCAAGGCTGATGAGTCCCATCCACCCGGATTTGTATAAGGTTTTCTCCCCTAGATGAGTTGCCGACCAAGGCTAACGAGTCCCATCCACCCGTTAATATGCCTATAGTAAATTCAGTCACTAACCCAATTACACGAGTACAAGATACACGAGTCAGTGTTCACAACAAACTCAAGTACGTGTATACAAGCCTGTTAATAGTTCCGTCTCTCCCATATGACTTCTGTCCACCTAAGAATACGACTGATTTTAACTCTCAAATATCAGGCCATTTATTAAATTCTATCTCCACGTTAGTCCAATCAGGGCTTGAATCAGGAGTCACGTCATCAGGGTCGAGGTGCCGCCACCAAAGGGCGAGCAGTTTGCTTGCATCATCCAATACCAGGCGAGGGGCAGATTCACGGGCCAATTTTGAGCTTGGAATTTTGCGGGAACAGGCGCCCCCCCCCCCCCCCCCCCCTACTTTTCCCGTTTCTTTCATCGAAGGAAAGACTGCCTCTCCCTTCATATCCCCCTCTCCCCCTTTTGGAACGGAAAGAAAGGAGGAAGGTTACCCCGTGAACCTTGTAAAGTCACGGAATTCCATCTCGGTGTCTCCAGATGTAAGAATATATATATATACTGTGTATATATATATATATATATATATATATATATATATATATATATATATATATATATATATATATATATAGTAAGTTTCTCCTCCTATCTCACACCAATGGTAAACGGTAAAAGCACTCATCAACTTTTAAACCTTAATATGACTTATGTCGGAGACTGAGAGGAAAGTTTTGCTACAGAAGGGTTAGTTTTAAACAAAAAGGAAGAAAGACATTTTGTGACATCCTATTTTACAATTTTAGTCACCGTTAATTATATATAATCAGCTCATTTCTTGATATCAGTGTAAAATACCCTTACAGTGTTGAGAATGTTGTATATGATAAATACAATTACACTTCCATAATTATGTTACACTCACCCACCCCTATCCTTTCTCTCTCACCACCATCCATCACAGCCTCATAACCTTGGCTCCCCCCATTATGGTAAACCACAGCTTTAAGAGCCTGGCTGGAGGGATCGTCTGTTAGTCCTATCAACACCATCATCACCTCCATCTTTTCCACCACCAGTATCATCGTCACATCTATCAGCTTCATCATTACTTCCATCACCACCATCTTCTCAATCATCAGTATCATCATCACATAATAATCATCTTCACCATGATTGACATTATATTATTTGTTATTTCTATTAATACCATTATAGCCACCAGCACACGTGATGAGGCCATAACACACTTATCTTTTGATCTGTCAACCTTGTTATTTCCAATGCTTCCAAAAACCTCAATTCGTCATCTATCTACCCATTACAAGCTTTCACATGATTACCTTTACTCTTTAACAACACACAAATCAACCAATCGGGCTTTCTTAATATTCTTGGTGTCTCTTTTGCCTCTGACCTTTCTTGGCAAGCCACTCTTACTAAACCAGCTTCCCAGAGGTTAGGTGTTCTCAATAATCTCGGTGGGTTCTTCACTTCCTCACTGCTTCTTTATCTGTAAATGGGGACTGTGCGCCCATGTATTAACCCCCTCAGACTGGAATAGTTACCTTACTGACGAGGAGGCGGACGACAAGGTATTATCCCCACAACTGTCAAAATCTCACTGAGGGACCGTTAGAAGTCGGAGGAACTTGGGGTTGCCACCATTCGACAGATTTTGATCTAACTTCCTAACTTACTGAGCTCAATATGACGCTAGAGCATCATATAACTTATTAGAGAGTGTGACGCTCCTGCATAGTAGCCACGTGCGGGCATGCGCGAGTGTCGGCTGCCCAGCCGTTTAGAAACCGGCTGGCGGCAGCCGGCTGGCCGGCTTTTCCTTAGTATATATCCTACGACAATGTAACTAATGTCTGGGATATTCTTATGTTGTTTCACAGCTTGAAGCTGCCCTTATTCTTAACCAACACATCTTAGTATATTTTATTCTCGATAGTTGATTGTTTCATTATTATATATAAGATGTAAGTCTAGTGAGAGTGGGAGGAGACGAGCGGGAGAGAGAGACCGGCTGGGGGACGTTGCTTCGCGCGGGCGCGGAGAGACTAGCTTGGGACGAGCCTGATTGTTGCCAATTAATCGCAACGTTAGGCTTAGTTTCGACTCACGCAAGGGGTAGACGATTTTGACCCGGCAACGGTGTTGAGTGTTGCCAAGCATGGGATGTATTTTGCATGCCTAGGGTGGGGTCCAGACAGATTCAAGACTCAGAGCTCACCTCACTGTCGTACCCTTCGGACCCCCTTGATATCTATCCCTCTGAACCCCACTTAGAAACTTTCTCTCTTCCTTTGTATACCTTCTTTCCACTACTTAACCAGTCTATTTAATTACCCCATCCCCTTGATAGACCTTATATCTATCATTGTATTAACGACGAGCTCTCAGATAACTAGATAGGATTTTGGGCCTTATGCAGAGATATAATTGTTAATGAGACCTAGGAAGCTTTTTTTGTTGTCTCATATTTGGTGGTTTCATGCTGGCTAGTGTGTTCTTGTGGCAGGTGAGCAGGGGCTAGACCGGAGGGGAGGTTTTTTGCGATCCTTTAAGTGAAGTCTGCTGGTGCGAGTCCTGTGGACCTGCACGACTTTACTAGGATACCCGTGGGAGTCTGGGGGGCATTTTCTTGTCTGTGTGCCTGTATGTCTAGTGTTGTGTTGTGTGAGGGCCCTTGCCTAGTCCACTCAGCACTGCGCTAGCACGTCTTGCTTTTGTTTTAGGGTCGCCAGGAGAGAGTCAGATACTTGGGATCTGAGTCTCTCAAGAGAGCACCCTTTCAATTAGAGTAATTTGGCGCACAGACTTGGGAACGTCCCTAGGCTAGAGCAGGTGGCTCAGCCCGGGTATCCGAAGCCTATATCCTTCCGGCTAGACCTCTGCCACCTGGCAGATTAACAGCTAGGGGTTTATTATTTCTGTATGCTTGTTATTGTGCCACAGTTTACCGTTCTTGTGAGCATTGTGAGTCAGGGTGTGGCTTAGAGACTCTGTCCGAGCAGGCTTGCCTGACTAAGAGTGAGAAGCACACCTGTATGTGGTTATGTTGCGAGTTGCTGCCTTTATTTAATTATACCTATGCCATTATACACTGTATGGCCTATCACTAGTATTTATTCCTGCTTATGAGATAAGAGTTCTCTAAATCCGTAACTTACTTTCTTTGCTAAGCATCAGATCCTACAGTAGCCGCATGCTGTTTAGAAACCTGCATCTTGTCTACCTGTACGATGTTTTGAGGACTGTTTGCTTTCACCTTCTTTCACGCAGGGGTGATTAGTTGTATTAATTAACGTAACGTTAAATGTACTTTCTTCTAGTTTGTTATTAAATTGTTTCTGCAATTTAATTCCGTTATCTATCTTTTCCTTGAAGCTTTAAGTCAACTTAATTGTGTGATCTTTTATATAGCCTGCTTGACTATCAGCAGTCTATAGTGCGTGCACCCTATAACCGAGTCATAGGATACCTTGTTGTCCAGGCAGGACTCTTGATGGTTTAGGGTGGTTTGTTGCCTGGGTTTATAGATAAGGGTGGGATCTAGCGTTTTCCGTTGTTGCTTGTTGCCGCAAACCTAGTCCAATAGAAAGAGCCCAGTGTTTATATATCCCAGGACGTAACAAATGGCGACCTTGCATAGGATTTACTGAACAGAGGAATATAGTGGTCATTTGTTTTGAGATTCCTTATGATTGGAGGAATACAGTGGACATAGAGTTTTTTTGGAGCAACCAATATAACACATTACAGATTTTAAATAACATTAGTATATACATACTTGCATAGGAGATAAGGCACATTCTATAACCGTGATAATTACTGCAGTGCACAAACATGTCTAATACATCAGAACACAGTGGTGGGTCAGGTCACGATACGGGCTCGGAGGGAGAAAGACCTGTGGAGTGGCTAGTCGATAGCGAGGAGGGTGCTAGAAGATTTTTAGAGGTGCCCCTTACCGCTGCAAGGGTGTTGAAGCTGAATAAGTATGGCTTAAAGTGTGTGGCAGGTCTTCAGGGTCACCAGGGTTTAAGTGGCATGAGGAAAGATCAGCTGAGGACTTTGATATTGGGTTTAGAAGGGAGAGACCTGGGTGGAGAGGCGACTTGGGGCCCCGGTCCCCAGCCCCCCTCCACTCTACCCCCATATCAAACGTCAGGGTGCCTGAATTTAGTACATACCCCCAAGTTGATGGTCAATGGCAGCGTGAAATTCAATCACAGGGACCCTCTCCATTAAATGCACCTTCCCCTCCTCAAGGGTTGACTTCAGATTTGTTGTTTCGGCTTGAGATCACCAAGGTTGAGGCCGCCGAAAGACAGGTTACTGTGCAGGCTGAGGTTGCTAGAGTTCAGGCTGAGGTTGCTAGAGCTCAGGTTGAGGCTACCGAAAGACAGGCTAGTGCGCAGGCTGAGGCTGCAGAGAGAACAGCTATACGAGAGGCTGAACTGCAGGCAGAGTCTACTAGGCATCGGGCTGACAGGGAGCTGGAGAGATCTCGAGTGGAGGTAACAGGGCGAAATATTGGGGGAGGTTACAGACATCGGGACCAATCATTGTCGCACCTGCTTAAACTAGTTCCTGTGTTCGATGAATCATGTGTGACTGAGTTTTTTATGCGATTTGAGAAGAAGTGTCAGGAACACCAGTGGCCTCAGGAAAAGTGGGCAGCATTAGTTTCATCAAGACTCCTAGGAAAGGGGCTAAAAGCGTATGATGCACTACCTTTAGAGTCCTGTGTAGTTTATGATGAGCTAAAGAAGGCTGTGCTACGGGCCTATGAGTTACAACCAGAAACTTACCGCTTGAAGTTTCGGGGTGTTACTAAGGGCAAGGATAGTACCTTCCTAGAACACGCCCGGGACTTGTCTGATGCACTACGACATTGGCTGCGTTCTGAGAGGGCAGCTACTTTTGAGGAGTTGAGGGAGTTGGTTCTCTTGGAGCAGTTCTTTAAGTGCACAGGCGGGGACTTAACATTAAATATAAAGGAAAAAAATCCTAGAACTCTCCAGGAGGCAGCAGAAATGGCTGACCTCCGACTGTCATTAATTCGAGGGTGCGAAGCAGCAGCTAGGAGTGAGTCGGGTGCAAAGGATCGTACCCCTCCCCCTCCCAAGAATTTTGATACACATAAATACACAAAACCAGGTAGCACTGACAATAAAACTGAACATAAACCAAATACCGTCCCGTATAAGAAATCTAATGGTACCTCCCACTCCCAAGGGAATCCAAAGAGTAAAGAGTGCTTTGCATATCACAAGGAGGGTCACTTTGCAAATGCTTGTCCGAACAAGCCACCAAACAAGGTTGTGTCATTGGCCCGCAGCATAGGGGTGTCGCCTATATCTTCTGAGTTTGCCAAGGGTAGTTCGTCAGAGGTTGGGACACAGCCTGTGTTCAAGAGTCCGGAAGGCTCGAACCCTGTCCGCGACGTCTTTGGGGATCATAGAGGGCATGGTTTTGTGAGGTGGACTGGCGAAAGGCGAGGAGTTAAGCTATTGCGTGATACTGGGGCTTCTCAGACCTTGTTAAAGAACTTTACTGGTAGGCCGATTAACGCTGCTCGGGTGGTGGTAGTTCAGGGGATCAATGCTACGAAGTCCTACCCGCTGGTGCGGATGGAGCTGGAGGTGGGTGGTGTGGCGAAGGAGCTGGATGTCGGAATCGTAGAGAACTTGCCTGTTGGGGGCGTCGACCTCCTCCTCGGCAACGACTTTGCGGTGCCTGCTTCTAAGGTTTCACCCTTGGTCGTTGCCGAGAAGGCGGCCGACGTTAGTAGGGAGGAACAGGAGTGGGTTGAGAAGTGTAGCGTACAAACCATGGCGTGTGTTGTGACGCGTTCTCAGACATCCGGAGCCTTGCAGCCACCACCTCAGTCTATCAAACCGCGGAGGAAAGGTCACAAGAAAACGGGAAGTGTTGGTCAATTGGAGAGTTTTGAGCTGGCAGTGTTTCTTGGTGACTCATTATTGGCACCTATGTTAGAGTCTGGAGAGGCCCCAGGACCTGTCACAGCTAGTGAGGAGGTAGGGCAGGAAGGGACTCCGAGGCAGCAACGTTACACACAGAGAGAAAAAAGGGTTACTCAGTTTGATATTGGGGGAGGACTTGGGTTGCTTCGGAAGCATCTAGACAGGTTGGTTCCCTCAGATATTTGGAAACTGCAGTTGGAGGATCCGGAAGTTCAGAAGTGTGGTAATGGTGCTGTCGAGATCAAACACGAGGACGGGGAAACATGACATGTGAACCTGTTGGAGGAGTTTGTGAGGCAACCACCTGAGCAGCCTACTGTCCCTGCATTGGTCTGCCGCGGCCAAGGTGGAGAAGGAGAGGGGGGCAGTAGGGCACAGGTGGAGGAGAGTAGGGATTGTCATGTCTCGGCGGAGCAGTGGGCGGGGGACACGAGTCTGGTGGCTGTGGAAGTGCTAGAGCACCTGCCTGAGCAGCAGTGTGCAGCGCTCCAGCACCAGCTCGGTTCATACCCCACTGGTCGTGCCGAGCCCCTGAGTCTCACAACTCGGGCGGTGCAAGATGTTCCGCGGGCAGGTCACGTGAATGTTGAAAGACCGTTAGCCTCGTGGTTTCGGTGGTTCAAGGTGGGCGACGAGGCTTTGGCATGGTTGCCAGGTCAGGGTCGACCCATGGCTGCCAAGGGTGGTGGTCAAAAGGAGGACATTGAGCAGATTGGTGAGGTTGGCTGTGGAGTGGCTGTGCCCGGTCGTCGCATAGCCTCCCAATGCTGCTCTAGTCTAATGCAACAGCATTAGACTAGAGCATACACTCCGTGTATCTTACTCGCACCGCCATCCGTGTAATTGTCTTTTACTTCTCAAATCCCTCATTCTCTCTTATACTCAACACTCCACACTCAACACTCCACAGTTCCTTCACATTTACCAATTCTTTCACCCAACCCGATCTTATAAATTCAAAAATAAGCACTGCAATTTCTCTGAACCAGGACCTTTCTAGAATTAATGGATGGGGACAAAAGAATCTAGTTTCCTTTAATGCACAGAAAACCAAGTACATTCAATTTTCTATCCGACAGAATCTCACTGACTCCCATATATTTTTTAATGATGTAAATATTCCCACTTCCCCTAGTATTGACATTCTCGGTGTAACATTAACTACTAACTTGAGCTGGACACATTATGTTAGAAGCATTGCTAAGAATGCCTCTAAAAAACTGGGACTACTGTACAGAGTTCGAGAATTCTTCACTGACGAACAGTTGGCCGTAATATATAAAAGTCATGTGCGTTCTCAGATGGATTACTGTTCACCTCTGTGGAGTGGTTGCATTGAGGCAGTTGGACAAAATTCAAAATAAAGCTATTAAATTAATCAATAACCCTGCAATCACACAGGACCTTCCTACATTATCCATACGAAGAAACGTTGCATCCCTTGCATTATTCTACAGATATTTTCACAGCAATTGTTCCGAGGAACTTGCTTCAATTGTGCCGCCTCTCTACATCTTTCCCCGTAGAACTAGGGCAGCTGAGAGCGCCCATGAATTTACACTTTCTCCTCCACAATGCAGAACTTCTGCTTATCAAAATTCATTTATCCCTAGAACTACTACTCTTTGGAATTCACTTCCCTCGAATTGCTTTCCACAAACTTACAATCTACAAATGTTTAAATCCAGTTGTTACAAACATTTTATGAATGGAGGATGCCTTTAGGCACATGGACCTTTTTGATTTATCTGTGTTTGTCCTTCCTCCGTTCATTGTCTCTTAAAAAAAAAAAAAAAAAAAAAAAAAAAAAAAACGAGACTGTTAATAACTACATTTATTGTTGATTTATTCACGGAAGACACTCAACTCACATCATTATTATTATTAAGGGTTGATGCTATAGGTCACATGTTATTATTTAATTGCATATTTCCCATTCTATATTTTGCCACATTATGTCTATACTTTGTGTTATTAATTGAAAGATCGATTATCCAGGGTCTAATTCAATACATGTATTACTTACTATTCACCATAATAGTTAAGTGATAATTCAAAGATAGCCTGTGAATAAACTTATGTGTATAACTTACATGTGTGTTGTTACGGAGTTCTGTAGTGCCTAGTTGATTACTTATTGTGATAATAAGAACGTGTTCGGTGTGTCCCTGTTGGGATTATTTACGGTCTATAAATCCATATCTGGATTTTAGTAAAGACTATATCACGAGCTTTAAATATTATAGCCCGACATAACTCATTTTACCACCTTCCCTGGCAATTTGTTCCACTCATCACACTGTGGATGAATATATGATTTGTCAAATCAAGATAGGTCCTCCTAGATGTTATTAAGAACATAAGAACATAAGAAAATGGGAGTCTGCAGAAATCCGATTGGCCTAAGCAAGGCAGATCCCTGTCCCACACAACCCCAATTACAAAGCCCAATTATAGGCTCAACACTCTAATACCCTGAGGATCATCTTACCAAAACGGTTAGAGATTAACGCAGGATTACGGGGGTCTGCAGAGCGCTGATTGGCCCAACCCTGCTGATCCCCCTTCACACCCAACCCTTCTCGTCCATATGCTTATCCAATTTTATCTTAAAGCTCCCTATCGTTTTTAATCCCACTATAGCACTTGGTAGTCCATTCCACCCATCTACAACTCTGTTACCAAACCAATATTTGCCTATATCTTTTCTGAAACTAAATTTATCTAATTTGAAGCCATTGGTACGAGTTTTTTCGCTATCACTGAGCTTTAGTACATTTGTCATGTCCCCTTTGTTAATCCCACTAAACCACTTGAACACCTCTATCATATCCCCTCTAACTCTGCGTCTCTCTAACGAATGTAAGCCTAATTTCTTCAACCTTTCTTTATACGGAAGATTTCTAATATTATGGATCATTTTTGTCATTCTACGTTGTACTCTCTCCAATGAATCTATGTCCATTCTGTAATAAGGACACCAAAATTGAACAGCATAATCCATATGGGGTCTCACTAATGACAAGTAAAGTTTTAAGATAACATCAGCAGTTCTGTTACTCACACTCCTGGAGATGAACCCGAGAATCCTGTTTGCCTTGTTTCGAACGCTTATACACTGTTGTCTAGGCTTCAAATCATTGCTAACAAACACACCTAGATCTTTCTCACAATTCGAGTTTTCTAATTCCACATTAGCTAGTTTATATTTAACATTTGTATGCATCTTCCCTATCTTTAATACCTTGCATTTGTCAATGTTAAACTTCATCTGCCAATTTACTGACCATTCGTGTAAGGTATCTAGATCCCTTTGGAGGCACTCTATATCTCTATCTGAATCAATTGTTCTCCCCATTTTGGTATCGTCTGCAAATTGACTTATCCTACTAGTTATACCTAAATCAAGGTAATTTATGTATATAACAAACAACAGAGGACCTAATACAGATCCCTGGGGGACACCACTTTTGACTGCTCCCCATTCTGACTTCGTACCATTTATGCTGACTCTCTGCTTCCTACCAATTAGCCATGACCTAATCCATCCCAACAACGCCCCACCTATTCCATGTGCCTCAACCTTTCTCATCAATCTCTCATGGGGGACTCTGTCGAAAGCTTTACTGAAATCTAAATATATTATATCATATGACTTGTCATTATCTACTGCTTCATATACCTCTGAGAAAAAACTAAGCAAATTAGTAAGGCAAGAACGTCCCTGAGTGAATCCATGCTGAGAATAATTTATTAAATTAAATGTATCTAAGTGGTTTCTAATTTTACTAGCAATAATTGACTCTAGTAGCTTTCCTATGATTGATGTAAGACTAATGGGATGGTAATTGGATGCTATTGATTTGTCACCTTTTTGAAGATCGGAACTACGTTTGCAAGCTTCCAAGCTTCTGGAACTATACCTGTCTCCAATGACTTGTTAAATAAAAATGTTAATGGGTAACTTAACTCATCCCTACATTCTTTTAATACTCTATCATATACCTCATCAGGACCAGGCGATTTATGAGGTTTCAGTCTGTCAATTTCCTTAAGCACATCATTTCTACTTATAGTAACCGTACTTAACCTATTTTCTATACTATCGCTATATACCTTACGGACTTCTGGAAACTGTGCCAAATTTTCATTAGTGAAAACGGAAAGAAATTGACTATTTAATGTACTGCACATTTCTAAATCATTTTCTGTCATTTCTCCTATCGAAGTTTTAAGAGGACCAATTACATCTCTAACCTTGGATTTATCTATCTATCTATCTATTGCCTGACGCCGTGATCCCCGAAGGGGTGGCCACGAACGAACCGCCCCCATGCACCTCTGTCCCCAGTCAGTTGACGCCCCTCCCCCCAACCAGCACCGCCTTCATTCATGTAGTTCCTCACTCCATCCTTCCACCTCATATTCGGTCTACCTCTCCCCCTCTGTCCCTCCACCTCGCTCTCGTACACCCTCTTAGTCATTCTCTCGCTTTCCATACGTTCCATATGGCCGAACCATCTCAAGTTGTTCCTTTTCACACTTTCCAGCACATCTACCTCCACACCACACCTCCTTCTTACTTCCTCATTAGTCTGTCTTGGATTTATATAGTTGGTAAAAAGCTTTAGGATTATTTTTTGAGTCATTGGCAACCTTAATTTCATAATTTCTTTTTTCTTTCCTAATATCCTTTTTGACCTGTCTTGATAGATTCTGATAGTAAGCAAGTAGGTGAATTTTGCCTTTCCTAATTTTTCTATATATTCCTCTTTTTTGTCCTAGAAGATCTAATAGTCTATTATTCATCCATTTGGGTTGGTTCTGTGTTGATCTAAATTTTATTTTGGGGATGTATTTATTTTGTGCATTGAATACTGACTTGATAAAATTATTGTATGTATCTACCAAGGTTGACGTCTCTTCCTGACTTAAGATGACAGGTGCCTGAGAAGGGGTACACTCATTTGGACACCTGGATCGACTTAATTTTTTGACCATAGGGTCGGCTAATAGGGCTCTTCTTAACCCACCATAATTGGCTTTTCTAAAGTCAGGTATTAATGTTGTATTCTCTCTGGTATTACCTTTCCATTGTATATTAAAATACACAGAATTGTGGTCACTATTTCCTAGGTGGTCCCCTATCTCTACATTATTTACCATATGTTCATTGTTACTGAAAACTAAATCGAGAATATTATTACCTCTAGTCGGCGTATCTATGAATTGAAATAAAAAACTATCTTGTACTACCTCTATAAACTCCTCAGAATCAGAGTCTCCTATTTGATGCTGCCAATCTATATTCGGAAAATTAAAATCCCCCATAATGCACACATTGCTAAACCTTGATGCCATTTTAATTTCCTCCCATAATGACGTTCCGTCATTTCTACTCATATTTGGCGGTCTATACATAACTCCAATAACTATGGTCTCACTACCTTCGTTAACCTTGTTACGACCTGGCACTCGGGTACACCAGGGCTCTCAAACAGGACTCGAGTACGGCTCGCTGCCACAACGGAAACACACGATCCCAAACCCTGAGTACTGCCAGCCGAACCAAAAAACACCAATACCCTCCAGAGTTCGATCTGCTATAACGGGGTATATAAGAACTCGGTACTAGTGTTCAACAACAGACTAATAAAGAGACAGGAATTATCTAGTCTGGTCAACAATCAAACAAAGAAGTAAGAAACAACAACACCAAAGAATAGTGTTGGCCGAAGCCGAAGTAATCCACCCTTGACTAAGAACTTAAGAAGTCCTCCACCCTCTACTTCGGATCGGCACTATTACGTTACGTTAATCAATAGTCCTTAAGCATCGAGCAAGGAATCTTCTGATAAAGTTAGATGCTTCTCGGATGCTCATAAGAAGTACGTATCGGATTTTGAACAGCTATCCAAATAAGCAACACACTGACAATTAATTATCATTAAAGGTTTAAATTGACATAAGAAGAATTATAAGAATATGCAATAGTAAATGGCAAACATTAAAAAGAAGTACTCCGCCAATGCACCGGCAATAGCCTACTCGGATTGTGCTCGTGGGCCACTAATCTCTAAAGTAGCTAAGCGTGCAACACATGAAATCAATAGTGCTTAAACAATAGTATACATAAGGTAAGCTTCAATACTATTCTGTATCTGCTGATCGAGCAAAGTCTAGCTGGGATATAGTAGGCTAGGAAACAATGGCTGAGCAAGCGGCTCGTAGCCTAGCGAGGTCCTTAAGGCTGTGCGGCCAAATTACGTTAATTGACGGGATGCTCTCTTGAGAGATCCAGATCGCTAGTATCTGGTTCTCTCCTGGCGATCCTCTCAAAGTCAAAGCAACCGAGTTAGCACAGTGTTGGGTGGCAGAGGCAAAAGCCCTCACTCGCATCACAGTGCTAAACTCACAAGGTACACAGTCAGAAAGACCACCTAGGCTTCCCACGTCTCCGTTGCGATTGTACAGGCTCAACAAAATCTAGTACACATCGGGAATCACAACACCAGTAGCCTTATCCCAGTCTAGCATTACCTAGACCAGCAGAAAACAGGAACAATAATAATAATACACAGGGAAATGCATATACGAGTGCAACAAACATTAATCAATCCTAGTCTAAATTATCCCTTCCAAAATAGGCTATCTACTAGGCATATATCTCGTGAGAACTCAAGCGATAATTCGTTGGCTGACTAACTCTGCACCAACGGGACCATTGAAGTTAAAAAGGGTATTTGAAAAGAGGAGATAGAATGTACGGTAGTAGAGAAAGTTCACATCAGTCAGAAGAATATATATAGTAGCAAGGGAAATGAGAAGTCGCTCTGCCTAATGAGTTCTGAAGAAAATGTGGCGAGACTTCCCTTTTTATACTCGGCCCTCTAGTGAGCATATCGTAAACAACTAAGGACCGCCCACTGACAATCATTACGTAACTTATCTCTCTCAATCTGGGATAGACAAAGGCTTTCCCACGCACTGAGGGGGAGGAGGGAGGAGGGGAGTGCTAGTGAGTTAGGCCCACCTCCCGCATGGCGCACTCACTGACCCCCCGTTACGTAATCTCTCTCTCTCTCCTCTCATCATTACAAATAAGTTTTATACACAATACTTATAACTAATGATATAAAATAGAACTCGTTGACTCAGATGAAAACAAAATACATATTCATAATACTTATAGTACAACGGCTCACATGAACTAAGTTAGAAAACTCTACATAGACTCCAGCCAAAGTTCCTGCCCTGACGATCCTAGCGAGAGTGGGGCATGACTAGGCAGAACGCCTAGTACAGCATGCTCACACTCGACATGCGTCACAACCTCTACCCAAACACTTTCATTATCGTTATTTAGTTTAATACCTGATTTAATACAGCTTTTTAATGTACTCCTGACAAATACTGCTATACCGCCACCCCTCTTACTTGTTTGGTCATATTTAAACAAACTATATCCTGGTATATCAAATTCTGCTAAAAAATGCCTGGTTTCTGTATTAATCCACGTTTCAGTTAGCGCTATTATGTCTATATTTTCTTTGCTAACAAGGGCTCTAAGTTCGTTCATTTTGTTACATAGACTCCTACAGTTTGTGTAATATACTCTCAATTTACTTTTTTTCTTTATACCTAATTTACCTTTATTTCTAACGACATTTCCATCTTCAGTTGCACCATCACTACTATAATTTGCATTATAGTCATCATTTTTAGCATGAGACTGAATATCCTTATCGCTTTCGCCTGACGCTAAAATTGTTCCATTTAACCTCTCATTTACACTCTCAATATTTCTGTTCAAAACCCCACAACCACCCTATCTAAAGAACTAGCTAATGTAGAAACCCCTAACCGTGAAAGATGAACCCCATCCCTTGCGTACATCCCATCTCTCCCATAGAAACTATCCCAGTTATCAATGAATGGTATTGCTTTTTCTTTGCAATATTTCTCCAAACGGCAATTGACACCAATCGCCCTGGATGTCCATTCCTTGGGAACTCCTCTTCTGGGTAGGATACAATGTACTACAGGGATCCCTCCCTTCATCCTAACCTTATCTAACACATCCCGATACTGCTGCAGCAGTTCCTCACTTCTACCCTTACCAACATCGTTACTCCCGGCACTGAGACAGATAATGGGGTTATCTCCACTATCTTCCAAGATGTGGTCCATCTTCTCTAAAACCCTCCCAACTCCATGGCCAGGCAGACACACAACCTTCCTAAGTTTAGTGCGGGTAGCCC
>JBAKBP010031457.1:0-24422 GCA_037953745.1 Lithodes maja | reverse complement strand
GTGGGAGTCTCTCATGGGCTCACTCAACTGGATCAGACTGACGGTCCTGTTAGGACAGCTGAAAGTCAAGAGGTTAATTTAGGAGGGAAACAAGCATTTCCCTCTTTTGCCAGAGGGAAAGCTATGGACAATACCGAAGTTAATCCACAACCTACTGGCGTACTGGGCGAAGCCGGAAATATTGCACTCAATAATGGCATGGACATCTCCTCCGCCGACGATATGGGTCGACTAGGATGCGTCCGGTACCCTGGGATGGGGGTACCAGTCGAATCTGGGCCATCAGGGTCAGGGTCTGTGGTCCAGGTACAAAGACCTTCACATAAATGCCAAGGAACGTCCCTCGTTTATTTCTGCAAGAGCACGGCTTAACTCTAGTGGGAAAGTCATTAGCCTTCAGAATGGACAATCTGAATGCAGTAACATGAATTCAGAAGAAGGGGTCCGCGAGATCTTGAGTGTTACAAAGGTTGTCGGAAGAAATATTTCTCTTGGCCAAAACGCTAGAGATTTATCTCCACGCCACTTATCTGCCCGGAGTTGCAAATATCTGGGCAGACGCTCTGTCTCGGAGACAGAGCACATTAGTAGAATGGTCCCTAAAGCAAACTGTCTTTCAACAGATGATTTTGTTTTTGTTTTATATATTCCAACTACTCCCTCTTGGGCATAGGCTGAGAGCCTGCACACTCAACCGCTGAACACGGTGAGACCCGTGAGTTCTTGTTCCAGTCTAGGGAGTGCGAAGCACCCCGGCCAGAAGCAAATCCATCTCTGAAGATGCTCCGCCTCCGCGCTTCACCGTCTCATTCCTCCGACTCGGACCCTCACTCTCAGAACGCCACCTATTGAGCAATTAACTCACTAGGCATTGCCCCCCTGTAGCATATTTTGAATATGGGAATATTCATACAATGCTATTTAATCAGGGAACAATGAGGGCATTTTGTTGGGGCATTTCGGTGTGCCGTGGTAATGCACTGAAACTAGGTACAGCACAAATTCCATCCCATTAATATCTTTCCATTGACATATTGGGATTCGAACCCGGGTCCATTGGATTACCAGTCCAGTGGCAAGACCACTCTGCCACACCTCCCCACATGGAGGAAGTGGAGGAGATGAGCAAGATGTTTAAGGAAGAGATCTGTGCAGCATGTGAGGAGGTGTGTGGAGTAAGGAGAAGAGGGAGTGAAGTGAAAGGTACAGCATGGTGGACAGAAGAGGTAAAAATAGCTGGGGAAGACAAGAAGAAAGCGTATAGAGAGTGGTTGGGTAGTAGAGGGAATGAAGATTTGGAGAGACAGAAACGAGCGAGGTACGTGGAGAGAAAGAGAGTGGTGAAGAGAGTAGTGAAGGAAAGTAAGATGTAAAGAGTAGATGAGGAATTTGGAAGGAATCTGAGTGTAAAATGGAGGGAGTGGAAGAAACTGTTCTGGAAAGAAGTCAAGAAAGTTAGGGAAGGTAGCAAGGGAAACAGTAAGGGTGTGAAAGATAAGAATGGGAGAATGCTAGCCCAGAATCAAGAGAGAGTCGAAAGATGGAGGGAGTAATTCAACGAGTTGCTAAATGTAAGGAATGAAGCGCCAGCAAACATAGATGGATGGGGTATGGGAGGGAGAAGAAGACAAGTAGTGGAGGAGGAGGTGGGGATCAGGAGGTCAGAAGTGTGAGAAGCCATGAAATGAGTGAAGTTGGGGAAAGCACCAGGAACAGATGGAGTGTGTGGGGAAATGTTGAGGTATGGTGGTGAGATAGTGGTCGAATGGGTGTGGACAATGTACAACCTAGCATGGGAGAAGGGGAGTGCACCTGATGACTGGAAGACAGGCATAATAGTCCCCCTCTATAAGGGTAAAGGGGAAAGAGGAGTGTCTGGTAACCACCGAGGAATATATCTTCTAAGCGTAGTAGGGAAGGTGTACAGTAGGGTAGTGATTGAGAGAGTGAGAGTGAGAACGGAGAAATGGATAGGTGACGAGCAGGGCGGTTTTTAGGAAGGGAAGAGGATGTGTAGATCAGATTTTTACCCTGAATTGTGTGGTGGAGAAATATCTGGAGAAGCAACAAAAGGTGTATGTTGCCTTTATTGATTTGGGGAAGGCCTATGACAGTTGATAGAGAAGGTACGTGGAAAGCACTTAGAACATACGGAGTAGATGGCAAGCTGCATAAAGCAGTGAAGAGCATGTATGAGGGTGCAAAGGCGGCAGTACGTGTGGAGAATGAGCAGAGCAACTTCTTTGACCTGAATGTTGGGTTGAAACAGGGGTGTGTGATGTCCCCGTGGTTGTTTACTGTATATATGGATGGAGTTATGAAAGAAATACTATCAAGAGCAGTGGATGTTGGTGTATCGCTGAAAAGGGAGGGAATTGAGTGGAAGCTACTGTGACGCACCCAGTGCGTGGCAACGCAACCTGATTGTACTCCTTGGTACTCCACTGTACCGCCACTGTGCGGTACCTCTGTACCGCTGTACCGTGCTGGCTGCCTATATTGAGTGTGACAACGTATAACTATGTTCTTTGTATCTCTGCAAAGGTCTCGTCATGTGCTAACCAGTGGTGGGTTTTGTTTTAAGCCATGTCGAGACCTTCCATTTAATATGTAGTATCAATAGAGAAGTTGATAGATAAGACAATGGGAGTTCAGAGAGAGAGAGTGAGTTGGGCTTCAGAGCGAGGGGGTAGCAATGCGCCACGCTGCCGGGGGGGTGGTTGCCAGACGTATGGACCGGTTGGCAGCCTTGCGCTTATAGCTAGGCGCGACAGGGTTGGTAGTCCATTGCCGCCTGCCTATGCTGCCTGGGCTGCCCATGTTGTCGTACTGCACATTGCCTGGAGGCTCGCTGTGTGTTCCATGATCAGGTTGCCTAGAACCTTTGAGATTCTAACATCCCTTGCCCTCTCTCCCCACTTCTCACGGTTGCACTCTTTCTCTCTGACGACATTACTCTCATTTCATTCTTCTCTCTATTTAAATGCATAACCTTCCCTTGAGGTCCTAAAGGAGTTTCAGCACTCACCTCTCGTATTACTCTTAGGACAAGCATATATTTACATGTATTAGATTAAAGGGGTTAATGTGAACAGCGATCTTCTTGATGAGGATAGTTGGTGAACGTTCTACATGTTCACGAGTTATATGCCCAGCTCATCATCCAATTTGTGACTAGACTAGTGCCATGTGTAAGAGCCCGACCATGCCCAGGAGTTGTCTGTAGAGGGGCGAGGACTTAGCCTTGATTTGCCTACCGAGCCAGGAGCGAGTGTAGTACCAGAGACTACAGCTCGCTCGTAGTGCCGGTATAGTAGAGTAACGTAATTTATCTGTCCTTGTGTTCTCTGCAGTCTTTTCCTGGGTTCTCGCTTTCGGTGCTGGGACTCGTTGTTCCTGTGACTTGGCCTGCTAGCTAGAACACATGGGGATGATGAGTGGGTTATATCTTTATTTTACTATGCATTGCAGCTCTCTTTAAGTTTATGTATGTAACACTTTACAATACACATTACTCACACACAAGACAACACTATTAATACTTTCATGTATCAATTAACTGCACTGTCGTTTTGCTGCTGTGTCCGGAGTTCTGTTGCGTAGGGCGCATACGGACTCAGAGGGGAGACAGAGTGAGAGAAGCGAAGTAGCCTATGCGGTAGTAGGCTACCGGCGCAGTACTGTTGCCTGCAACCTTTTAGTTATTCCAAGTATAGATTCATTCTTATAATAAGTGACTACTATTTATGTTCCTTCCATGTGTATTATTAGGTATCTACTGGATCATGAACATCTTGTATGCTACATGCTAGTGCATGTTAGTAGGGGACAGTTATTCTAGTGCACGCGCTTTCAAGTAGGCGTGTACATTTGTCATTTAGCATTTCACTGTCATACCTTTAGCCTGCTTCTATTCTACATTATTAGAGGCTTAATATTAACGTAGTTTCTTGAGTATTGCATTTCTTTAGTAATAACGTAACCTATAAATGTCTGAGGGAGTTTAGCCTCATAGCCTACCCCTGTTGTACACTTTCGCCGAGTTAAGGTACCTCGTTACCATAGACGATAACTCTGTAGGGCGTTGGTGCTTTTGTTGTCTGGAGCATATAGTATTTGGGACTGGAATCGAGCGTGTCGTTGTCACATAAGCCATTTCTGTCCTACGATCAAGAATCCCGAATATGTATTGCCGATCCAGCCGTAACACTACCTATACTGCTGTTTGCGGATGATACAGTTCTGATGAGTGATAATGAATGGGAGTTGCAGGGTCTGGTAAATGAGTTTGGAACAGTGTGCGAAAAACGGAATTTGAAGGTAAATACGGGGAAGAGCAAGGTTATGGTCTTCGAAAGGGGTGAAGTCACAGAGTGTGAGGTGAAGCTGAACGGTCAGGCTATGGAGATCGTCAACTCTTTTAAGTATCTGGGCAGTGTGTTGAGTAAAGATGGGACTATGGATGAAGAGGTGCGGGAGAGGGTACAACAGGGGAAGAGGGTTGTAGGAACGCTAAAAGCAGTAACAAGAAATAGGGTGGTCAGTATGGAAGTGAAGAAGTCCTTGCATGACAGTGTGGTAATCCCGACACTGACTTACGGAAGCGAAGCATGGACGTTGGTTGAGAGACTCAGACCAAGAGTGAGAGCAGTGGAAATGAATTACTTAAGGAGTGCGTGCGGAGTTACATGGAGGGATAGACAGACTAATGAGGAAGTAAGAAGGAGGTGTGGTGTGGAGGTAGATGTGCTGGAAAGTGTGAAAAGGAACAACTTGAGATGGTTCGGCCATATGGAACGTATGGAAAGCGAGAGAATGACTAAGAGGGTGTACGAGAGCGAGGTGGAGGGACAGAGGGGGAGAGGTAGACCGAATATGAGGTGGAAGGATGGAGTGAGGAACTACATGAACGAAGGCGGTGCTGGTTGGGAGGAGGGGCGTCGACTGACTGGGGACAGAGGTGCATGGGGGCGGTTCGTTCGTGGCCACCCCTTCGGGGATCACGGCGTCGGGCAATAGATAGATAGATAGAAATAACGCTTGAACCCCTTCTGTACCGGCAGCTTCTTTTGTATTTTATTATAGCTACATTTAGACAATTTTATGATGGTTAGGAAGGATATATGGTAGCTAAAAGGATTAATTGAGATAGTCTGTAGCTTTTAAATGAGTAGACGCCCTTCATAAGCTGTACAAAATAGTTTTAGTTTGTTTATTTTGCAGGTTTTACATTATAATAATTACCAGAATCGAATGAAAAGTACATCACCGGTACAGAAGGGGTTAATCAAATGAATAGTACATGTGAATCTTACCTGTAATGCCGTAGTTCTTTCCGAGCCCGTGCCAGACCATACATGCCCCATAAGCTCCCCTTGACTGTTGAAGAAAACGTATGGCCGTAGCTGAGTGTCCAGGAGGGTGATCTCTATACCAGCGTTGGCTTCCTCACCGTCGTCCTTGGCGTCGGCACCTCCAAACATGGACAGGCCTCCAGCAAACATACCAAACTGGAAGTGCCATGAAATTAAAATATCAACCTTGAAAACAAACTAAAAAGTTACTGTTCAAATTAATATAACTAACTCATTAAAAGGAAGGATGGAGTGAGGAAGTACATGAATGAAGGCGGTGCTGGTTGGGGGGAGGGGTGTCGACTGACTGGGGACAGAGGTGCATGGGGGCGGTTCGTTCGTGGCCACCCCTTCGGGGATCACGGCGTCAGGCAATAGATATAGATAGATTAAAATTAAAAACTATCGAAATGACAACACACTAAACAAAATCTATACAGTACTGTATATGGAAATATGCATTTAAATTTATCGGAAATTAAACTTTGAAAATAACAAATTAATAATATACTTGGTTAATCAGTAGCCAATTCATGAATTCCTTAAAGGGGGTTGATCAGCAATTCATTGAATAATGAAGAACAGATTGAAAGAAGACTGCAAAATTTGGCGATGGGCTGGTCTATCAGAGTGAGACCTGAGCGATCTCTGCCATACCCATAGCTTACTCTGACTGTTCCTTTTACTTATATATTTTCTAGATCTCAAGTGACGGCGTCTCTTCCGTGGATTGACCTCCCAATCTACCAAGATTGGAAGCTAAAGCGTCACATTATTCCTTTGCCCCTCAACTTTCTCTTCATAATTGCTGAGGGGCACAGGGCCCTGGGTGGGGCTTTGGTTTCCCGGGCGTTTACGCACCCTCTCAGCTCCCCGCCATGGAGTGGCTTCGGTCACCCAGGCTTTATTGTGGTCGGCAGGGAGGATTCTGTGGGGGCGCTCGTTTATGGCCTTGGCCTTACTCAGGGCCTTGGGGCTGTTCGGCCAGGCAGCTTGGGGAACAACAACAACAACAACAGACTGCAAAATAATATGAACCCTACATCACCTGAAGAGGAGCACATTATTGATAAATTGTTTTTTATAGAGTTTTATCAGGTTATCTGAAGCAGCTATAAGCGAAACAGTCAATAAAGTACTCCTCTTCAAATGGTAATTTTATCCAATTTTTTCAAGCTTTTCAGAGATTTATTACAAAAATATTGAAAGTTTACTGGCTTCCTAGGAATGTCCTAAACTATATGGCAATTAACTCAAGATTACCTGTACAGGTATCTTTGGATACAATAAAAATGTACTCGATACTGTTGGCTATTACATCATTAGCCAAAACTAATGGAGATCAAGGCGCCTGGCAATAGATATAAATAGATAGATTGGAGGATCAAAAACCCAAACGGTATGTAATCAAATTCATAATACAGTAGTAAAATATACCTGTATTAAAGCTTTGAATGCATCATTCACATATCTTTCTAATTTTTGACACTTAGCTGTCCTGGAATGTAATAACCCATGGTAAAAATGTTTCCAGATTACATTTTCTCCTTATACAAAAATCTAACACTTTTATACAGTGTATAGTAAATACAATACAGTTCAAAAGGAATTAATAAGCCACACAGTCTTCCACACAGTTGCTAGCATAAACCTTAGTGAGAGTTACCTTATCCTAGCGACAAGAGTATCTACATAATCGTCAATGGTGGATCGTTTGAGTAGCCCTAACTGGATCTCTGACACGTTACTAAACATCCTGAGGCATAAACTAAACATACTAAACATAGTTGGCGGCACACCATGGCGGAAGGCGGACGCAAGTTTGAGGCTCCGGCATATGTTATGGGAATAGTAAATTAATTCAAGGATATCGAGTGCATACGGGGCTAACAAGAAGAGGAAGGATTTAGTGAAGTGTTTGGAGGATATATTGGTGTGGTGGAGGGGTGATATATAGTGTAATAAGAGTGTGTAGTGACGGGACAGCGGTAGGGGTGAGTTGTTGAGTTTGTAAACAAACATGGCAGAGGGAATTTCGGGTATGACGGAGGCAGAAGGAAGGTTACAACGTTTTCGGGGATTTAAGAGCACAGATAAGAAGTTAGAAGAGGTTAGTATTGTTGTGAAGGATTTGGAAAAGTGGATGAGTGATACGGAGAAATGGAAGGGGGATATTGGTGAGAAAGTTAAGGCACTGTGTGTAATGTGTGGTGTGATAGATGGGGAAGGGAATAGGCCTAGCGAAGGAAGTGAATGCAGGCCTTTTTTGGCAGTTAATGAGAGCCTAGAGATGGTATTGAAAAGGGTAGATGAACTGGGAGCAGAGAATATGGCATTGAAGGAGCAGCTGAAGGAATACGAAGGACGTTTCACGGAAGTAAAGGAGTCGACTGCATGGACGGTGGTAGGTAAACAAAAAGTCAAGGATTTGGAGGATATTATGAAAGAGCAAAAGGAAGAAATGAATATGACCAAAAAAAGTTTTGAGAGTGCAGATGTAGGGGTCATGAAGAACAAGGAGAGTGTCGTGAGGGAGGCCATGGACAGGGATAGGGGTGTAATCTTGTATGGAGATATAGAGACTCATATGAATGATAATGGAGTGAGAAAAGTGAGGGATATGGAGACAGTGAAGGAGGTCTTGAAAGGTGTGGATGAGGACGAATATGGATGGGAAGGGCAGGTGGAGGAGATCAGTAGGATAGGTAGATATAAAAGGGGAGAGATGAGCCCTATAAGGGTACAGTTTAAAACTAGGGTAGTGGCGGAGACTGTGACAAATTTTAGTTGGAGGCTAAATACAAATGATAAACTGAAACACATAAGACTAAAGAAGGATTTGAGTATAGAACAAAGGAAAAAAATTAAGGAATTACAAGAAAAGGCTGATGAAAATAATGGAAAGTTGGATGAGGAGGATAAGAGAAATTTTTACTGGAGAGTGAGGGACGGAAAAGTGAGGAAGTGGTTTATAAGAGTAGAAAGGAGGGGGAGATCAGGGAGGGGAGAGAATGTGATGAGAGTTGTGACGGAGGAGGAGAACGGGGTGGAGGTGTCACAGGGAGAGACAGGAGACAAAGAGGCAGACCCAGTAGTGCTAACAGGGGAGTAGGGTACGGACTGGAGGAGCGGGATGGTGTAATTGCAGAAGGAATGGTAGATGGATTAAGGATTATGTTTAGTAATGTGGATGTGTTTACTCAGGACAAGAAAAGAGAACTGATATGTAGGTTGCAGGATGAAGAGGAAAAACCTGATGTAATAGCCCTACAGGAAGTAAGACCAAAAAATGTTAGAATTGAAAGGGAACTGGTGGAATATAGTTTGGAGGGTTTTGAGTTATATGAGAGAAATGCTATTAGAGCAGAGGTTGGAAGAGGACTGTTTATTTATGTAAGAAAAGAGCTCAAGGTTAATGAGGTGGATATGAGACAGCAGTATTGTGAGTATTTGTGTATTGAAGTAAAATGTGTAAGAGGATCAATTCTAATTGCCTCTATATATAGAAGCCCAAATAATAGCAGGGGAGAGGATGATAACCTACTGAAAGCAATGGAGGAGATAGATAATAGAGAGAACAAATATAAAATTTTGATTGGAGATTTCAATTTGCCAAGGATCAACTGGGCAAATTGTACTACTCCAGCGGGACAGGGTAGCCTGGAAAATAAGTTTATAGAGAAAGTGAGAGATTGTTTTTTAACGCAACATATTGTAGAGATGACAAGATATAGAGATGGGACGCAGGGGAGTGTACTTGATTTGATTTTTAGCAATGAAGAGGATATAGTGGAACATGTTAATGTGGATAGCCCTATAGGTCGTAGTGACCATGCCTGTATAAGCTTTAGTTGTAACATTAAATCGGAGAGGGATAATAGAAGCAATAGAAAAATATACATGTATGATAGAGCAGATTATGAGCTGCTGAGACGGTGTTTGGACATTGACTGGGGGGACTATTTGAACGGTGAAGACGCTGAAGGAATGTGGAGGAAAATTAGAGTCAAACTGGAGAATGCTGTATCCAAAAGTGTACCAGTAAGGGAATATAAGGATAAAACAAAATTGAGGAAAAGAACTAACCCAGATTTGCCAATGAAAAGAAAGCTTTGGATATTGATTAGAAGAAAGAAACGATTGTGGGAAAGATTAAAATTGTTAAAAAAGAACAGGGGGTCTAGTATAGAGGCTAAGGAAGTGGATCTGGAATGCAGACAAATAAACAATAAAATAAGGTGGGAAACAAGGAGGGGGGTGAAGGAGAGGGAGAGAGAGATAGCTAGAAATGTGAAGGATAATCCAAAAATATTCTGGAAGTACATTCAGGAAAAGTTAACAAGAAGAGTAGGGATCCCAGAGCTGGTGGGGGGGTTGAATGATGGGAGTAGAGCGGAGACTGATAAGGAGAAAGCAGAGGTGCTGGGGAAATACTTTGGGGGGGTACTAACAGTGGAGTCGGAGGATGCAGTGCCTACTATTCCCATCAAACAGGCACCGGCACTAGAACTAATAGAGTTTTCCCATGCTAGAATAAGAAGGGCTATAGAAAAAATGAACAGAAGTAAGTCACCGGGACCGGATGGGATACACCCAAGAATCATAAAGGAAGGAGGGGAGATGTTAGTAGAGCCATTGAAAATGTTATTTGAGGTATCGTTTAATACAGGACAAATCCCGATGGACTGGAGAGAGGCGAACATAACAGCTATATTTAAGAAGGGAAAGAGAAATGACCCAGGGAATTATAGACCAGTCAGTTTGACAAGTGTTGTGTGTAAACTAATGGAAACGGTAATTAGAGAAGGAATAATGGATCATATGAAGTCAAACCAACTTTTCAGTGGGAGACAGTTCGGATTCTTGCCGGGGAGGTCGACGGTACTACAGCTAATTAAGGTGGTAGATGATTGGATGCAAATTCTAGAAGATGGTGATGTAATAGACGTAGTATATTGCGATTTTATGAAGGCCTTCGATAAGGTCCCACATAAAAGGTTAATAGAGAAAGTTAGAAGCTATAATATAGGGGAGAAATGTGTGAAATGGATAGAAGCCTTCCTGAAAGATCGGAGACAGAGGGTACTGGTGAATGGAATAGGCTCGGGGTGGAGGGAAATTAAAAGTGGGGTACCTCAGGGATCTGTGTTGGGACCACTGCTGTTCGTTATATTTATCAACGACTTGCCTGAAGTTATAACTAATGGAAGTGAGGTATACCTGTATGCGGATGACACTAAACTGTATAGAAGAGTGAGGAGTAAGGAAGATATGGGTTTGCTTCAAGGAGATGTGGAGGGCATGAAGGGATGGTCTGAGCATTGGTTAATGCCTTTTCATCCAAAAAAATGCAAGTACATGCGGATTGGGACCAGCAAGATAGACAAGGTAGGATACAGTATGTATGAAGCGATGGAGGAAGTGAGTGCAGAAAAGGATATAGGAGTAGTGATAGACAATAAGTTAAATTTCTCGGAACATTTAGCGGAAAAGATAAACAAAGCCAATAGAATTGTAGGGCTGATAAGGAGGACATTTGTGTCACTTGACGAAGAAATCTTCAGGAATCTATATACAGCGCTGGTTAGGCCGCACCTGGAATATGCAAACCAGGTGTGGGCTCCATATATGGTAAAGGATATAGAAGCAGTGGAGAAAGTGCAGAGGAGAGCTAGCAAGCTGGTACCAACGTTGAAGAACGCGGGCTATGAGCAGAGGTTGAGGACACTGGGGCTTCCGACACTGGCATATAGGAGAAAGAGAGGGGATATGATAGAGACTTTTAAGATAGTGTCAGGAAAGTACGATGAGGATGTATTTACCTAATTGTATTTACCTAATTGTAGTTTACAGGAGTTGAGCTAAGCTCGTGTTGTCCCGTCTCTCAGTCTACTTTTTATCCAATTTTTTCTTGAAAATATGGATGTTCCTTGCCCCTACCACCTCCTCCTCCAGCCCATTCCATTTGTCAATACATCTATAGGGGAAGCTAAACTTCCTGATATCGTTCTTGCAGGTAGGTCTTTTTACTTTGTAGCTGTGGCCTCTAGTTATTCCTGTATCCATAATTAATATATCCTCCCTATCCAGCCTCTCCAGCCCCCGGGCACATTTGTACATCATTATCATGTCTCCCCTCTCTCTCCTCTCTTTTAGACTCGGTAGATTTAATTTGTCTAGCCTCCCTTCATATGGCAGTTCTCTGAGACTTGGAACCAATCTAGTGACTGCTCTCTGGATTCTTTCTAACTTGTGAATATGCTTCTTTAGATGCGGGGACCACACCACTGCTGCATACTCCAATCTTGGTCTAATCATACTCTTCATAATTTTCGCTACCATGGTCTCATCCAAGTAGTTCAGAGCAACTTTCATATTCCCGGCCATTGCATACATTCCGCTAAAGAGCTTGTTAATATGTTTCTCTGGCGACAAATTATCTTGTATAATCAACCCTAAATCTTTTTCTTTTTCGGCCTTGCTAATTATATTATCTCCCATCCTGTACTCCCAATTTGGTCTATTCACACTTCTTCCCATATTTAACACATGGCATTTACTTATATTAAATTTCATTTTCCACTTGGTGCTCCATTCGTATATTTTATCTAAATCCCCTTGCAGCTCCTCACAACTACTTTTATTTGTTATTTGTCTCATAATTTTTACGTCATCTGCAAACATTGACATGTAAGAGTTTATGCCTATCGGCAGGTCATTCACGTACATAAGGAACATGAGAGGTGCCAACACAGATCCCTGCGGCACACCACTCTCAACTTTCCGCCACGATGAGTAAGTTCCTCTAATGTTGGTCCTCATTTCCCTATCCGTTAAATAACTCTCCATCCATTTCAGCAAACTCCCCCTGACACATCCTAGCATCTCAAGCTTAGATAACAATCTCTTATGTGGTACCTTATCGAATGCTTTGGAAAGGTCTAAGTAGACGCAGTCCACCCATCCGCCTTTTTCTTGGAGTACATCTATCACCCTACTGTAATAACATAGCAAACTGGTAACACAAGATGTCCCTTCTCTGAATCCAAATTGCTTTGGGGTTATTATCTTCTTTCTCTCCAACATTTTCATCCATCTCTTCCTAATTAGCTTTTCACAAATCTTGCATACAATACTAGTAAGTGAAACTGGTCTATAGTTTAGAGGGTCCTCAGGGTTTCCATTCTTGTATATCGGAATGATATTAGCTCTTTTCCATTCAACAGGAACCTGTCCTTTATCTAAGGAAGCTTGAATTATGTCCCTCACTGGCTCTACTAATTGTTCTGCACACTCCTTTAAAACCCAGGCAGACACTTCATCTGGTCCCATAGCTTTCCTTACTTCAAGTCCTCTCATCGCAGATAACAGCTCATCTCTAGTTATTTCAATCTTACTAAGACCACTCTCCAGTACTCCCGCCTGTGGTTCGTCAAAACCTTCCTCTCTAGTAAAAACTGACCCCAATTTGTTATTCATTACCTCACACATGTCCGATACATTTTCATACGTCCTAGCATCAACTCTTAATTTAGTAATTTGTTTCTTTACCTTCAACTTACTGTTTATATATTTATAAAATAATCTAGGGTCACTTTCACATTTATTTACTATGTTCTTCTCATAGTTCATTTTAACTTGCCTAATTATGTTAACATATCTATTCCTCTCCTGTTTATATTTATTCCGATTACTCTCAGTGTTCCTTCTTCTTAATCTAGCCCAAGCTGCATCACGCCTACCTAAAGCTCTTTTGCATTTCAAATTAAACCAATCTTTCTGCTTAGTAAAATTTCCAGTTTTATATCTTGGGACAAACATATTGGTTCCCACTCTATAAATTTCGAGGAATCTACTATATTTACCTTGTACGTCCCGTTCCTTCAAAATAAGATCCCAATCTACTCCCTCTAAATATCTTTTCAAGGATACATAATCAGCTTTACTATAATTTAATCTGTCATTTATGTAGCTATTGTCTAATCTATTGGCATTACTCGAGGTCAACTTCCATTTTAGTAATAGGTGATCACTTTTACCTACAGGACATAGATGTGTGTGAAGGTATCTTCTTGATGCGGGAGGGAACAAGAACGAGAGGACACTCTAAGAAAATTTACAAAGAAAGAAATAGGCTTGAGAAGGCAAAGAACTCATTTTGTGATAGAGTGGTAAATGAGTGGAACGCACTGCCCCAGTATGTAGTCGATTCCGAATCAATAAGGGAGTTTGAAAGTAATCTTGATAAAGCATGGGGAAGACAAGATTTGAAGTTTGATTATAAAACAAAAATACAGAATAGTAAAAATGTTGCGTCTGCTACCGCCGCCGCCAACACCGTGAACAACCGCAGCAGTGCAAGTACTGGTACTGAGCTGGATACACAGGCATAGTTTGCCTTTTTCCAGAGGATCTACTGTAAGAAAACTGTAAGAAACTGTAAGAGGCAGAGGGTAGGAGAAAAATGAAGACAGTCAAAGAGGAGAGGAAAGACAAAAGAAGAAAGGATACAGAGGAAAGGAGAAGAAAGGGAAGAGAAAAGAAAGATCAGAATAAACGAGAAGAGAGAGCACATAAATTACCGAGAGCAACCTCATTTTAGCGTCAAGGGTATAAACATTGACGGTGGATTGTTTGAGCAGCCCCTCTTGCATCTCCAATATGTTACTAAAGGATGATACCTGAGCATCCTGGAGAAGGAGGAAGACAGTCAGACAGAGAAGAGAGGAGAAGAAAGGAAACGGAGAGGAGACGAAGAGAAGCTGAAAGGAAGAGAGGAGAGGAAAGAAAAGGACGGGAAAAGAAGGGAAAGTACAGGAATGGAGATGAAAGGAAAGTAGAGGAGAGGAAAGAAAAGGACGGGAAAAGAAAGGAAAGTACAGGAATGGAGATGAAAGGAAAGTAGAGGAGAGGAAAGAAAAGGACGGGAAAAGAAAGGAAAGTACAGGAATGGAGATGAAAGGAAAGTAGAAGTTTGGAGAGAGCATACATAACTTACCGAGAGCAGCCTCATCCTAGTGTCGAGAGTATCAACATAAACATCAACGGTGGATCGTTTGAGAAGTCCTCCCTGGATCTCCAACATGTTACTGAAGGAGGAGTTGACCTGAGCGTCTCGAGCCAGGGGGCGAGAGAAGGAGGAAGACAATCCTGCCTGGCCCAACACATGGTAGTTGTTGTATTGGGGCTCCTGTAGTACACTTCTCACAGTCTGCAAGTATATTATACATGATACATACAAGTTTAAAGACCGTTTTGTCCTCAGAGAATGTGGTTACAGTCTCACGTCCTAGTATACAATAGAAATTTACCTTTAATCTTTCAGTATCAGTATTCAGTATCATGAAGGAGAATCATGGGAGTGTTATATATTTTTTTAGCTTGATAGAGGTCTATGGAGGCAACCAAAAACATGATAATAAGATATACAAATGAGCAAATAAATACACCCATCCCCCCTTAACATCTTCTGTACCGGTAACGTCTTTGTAAGTTTATTCTAGCTATATTTAGACGATTTTGTGCAGTTTAAGAAGGATATATGGTAGTAAAATGGATAAGTGAGATAGTTCAAAGCCTGTTAATTACTGGAGGACCTTTTTAAACTGAATCAAATTGTCTAAGTTGATTGTGTCCTTTTATTTATAAATTATTATTTTACTTAAGCGTTGTTTCCACATAGCGATTTTTATTAGTATTGTCTTTTTACTGTGTTCGTATAAGTTTTGGTTTGTTTATTTTGCAAGTTTTACATTATAATAGTAGCCAGAATAAAGTAAACCAGACGTCGCAGGTACAGAAGGGGTTAAGAACGATGTTAAAAATAATACCCTACCTCTCGCAGGTGCAGGTCCCTCTCAGCAAGGTCCCTGACGCGGCCCAGAAGGAGGGTGTTGAGCTCCTTGGTGTCCTGTGAGGTCATGACATGCAGGATGGCCGACACCACCTCACGGGATGGTTGGTGCTGCAGGAGGATGTCCGCCGCGATGCCCCGCACGCTGGAGTCATGGGGTCGTATTAGCTCCAGGAAGATTCGCTCCAACTGTTTCAGAGCCTAGGGGAAGATTGTCAAGATTAGCAAATGATGTGTGTGAATTTGTATTTTGTTTTTGTGTGTTCACTGTTTTCTGTTGCATTGTCCCTATTCTGGCTCTGGCTCTGTCTTGAGTCATCCCCCCCCCCCCCCCCCCCAAGGAAAAGTGGGGATTGGGCCTTAGTATATAAATAGATAGATAGATAGATAGATGCATGTATGTACTGTATGTGTATGTATGTATGTATGTATGTATGTATGTATGTATGTACAGTATGTATGTGTATATATGTACTGTATGTATGTTCTCTGGCACTTATATACGCCATTTTTTTTTTTTTTATACTCACTTCAGGTGTTATAAAGTCGTATGGGAAGGTTTGTAAGGCCCGAGCAGCGTATATGGAGGGCTTGCGTGCCTCACCCTCCACATAGTCCAGCAGCAGGCCCACTGTATCTCTCTGACGCAGGTTCTTGAGGGCGCGTATGTACATCAGCTGACACTCCTCCTTCTCACACCCTCCTAGCTTCTCCACCAGGTAGTTTCTCACATGGGCAATTATCTGGAATGGGACAATACAGTAATTAACCCCTTCTTTACTGATGTCTTTTTTATCATATTAGGGCTACTATTAGACAAATTTATTCAGTTTAATATGGGCCTCCAGCAATTAACTGGCTTCAAACTATCTCAACCCTTTTTTACTACCAGAGATCCTTCTTAATTTGCATAAAATAGTCTGAATATAGCTAAAATAAAATTAAAAAGATGTCACTGGTACAGAAGGGGTTAATAGTAAATTATTATACTGTATACCATTACCAATACAAAATAGTTATTTTAGTAATTATCTTTGGCACTTTACATCCTCTGATAAACTTCCTATTCATAAATGGCCTTGGAAAATACATTCATTTATCCAGACACATAATTTTTCCTGTGGTACAATAGAGATTTTGTAATACCATAGGGTCTCTATGCCATAATACTCTTTCCACTATATACAATGAATTTCACTATATAATTCCACATTCTTATCTCAAGCCAATGTTGGTCTTCTATTACCAGTTGTTTCATTCACATCTTGGCATTCTGTCTCATCTTTCAGACCACCACAGAGTACTGTACTGTACGTGTATTCACTTAATTCTTTCAACCACTCCAAATGGGAATATAAAGTTATGTTAGAATATAATATAACATATTGTAAAAACAAAAAAACAATGCATAGTATATCATAATGATCAACATCGGCATCATAGTAAGACAACCCCAAACTATAATAGTGGGTGGGGCTTTGGTGTCCCGGGCATTTCCGTACCCTCCTCAGCCCCTCGCCTGGGAGCGGCTTTGGTCACCTGGGCTTTCTTAGTGGTAAAGCTGGAAGGGTTCTGTGGGGGCGCTTGGCTATGGCCTTCGCCTTGCTCGGGACCTTGGGGCTGCTCGGTCAGACAGCCTGGGGAACAACAACAACAACATCTATAGTACGTACTTTATGGTTGGTTTTGCTATAAGTGTTGCTGAAGGTGTGGGTGAGGGAGGCAGCCGTCAGTATAAGGGTCTCGTATAACTTGTCATTGTTGTGGCCCTTCTTCACCAGCTTCATCACATCTGCAACCAATACATTAATTAAATTATAAAACTTGAAAATTAACTGAAAAGTTATTGTTCAAATTAATTAAAATGTAAAACTTGCAAACCAAACAAACCAAAACTGGGACAAGGACAATATAAAGTCAAATTAAATTATCAAAATCGCTATGTGGAAATATAACAAACTCATTAAAATTAAAAACTATCGAAACGACAACACACTAAACAAAATGTACTTGTGGATTTTTTTTTTTTTTTTTTTACTATAACCAAGCATGCTCTGAAAAGGCATAAGCCTTGTTCATCTGATGACTGTAATCTAAGCTACTTGATCTCTTGTAGTCTTTTCAACTATAAAAATATGCATACAGTCATCACTAATGTACATATATTTAGTTCTGAAATCAATAAAATACTGTACAGTTGTTACAACTTCTAAGGCTCTGTGATAGATAAATTCAGGCTAAACAGTTGTATGAAATGTATTTAATTAGTGTAATTCAAAATTTTAAAGCTTCAGATTATAAAAACAAATCTTCCCCTTCTTACTAATACTAATCTTTATAATAATTACAGCCTTCAATCACATACAAAAGTCAGTTATTCAAGACCAGGATACTCAAAAAATGTAACACCTTATCTCGTTCTGATTACTGGTAGGTGGGGGACTCGAATCATTCACAATCTATGGCCAATGTGTTGGTTAGAGAATGCAGCTTTCCTGGACAGTGTATCAGGTCTCTGACCAGTTAAGCTTTCCCAGCATCACTGTCAAGATGGTACTTGTAACTGTTTTGATGGTGTAACGGTTAGTGTCTAAAATCTGCTGGAATGTAAACCTTGTTTGGCTAACTTTAAAGTTTGTCTCTTGCCTTGGAATTTGACCATGCACAGAATGCATTTGTAGCTAGGATTATATCAAGGCTGTGAAGGAGTTGATATATTTCAATAAACTACCGGTATATGTAAACAATTATTGTTGAAACCTGGAATACGGACACTACTTTTGTCGGTGGGTGTAAACTGTAGTATTGTATTACTCAAGGCGATAGAAAGTAAACATAATATACTGGTAATGTACAATCACGGTCATTAATGCTGTCTATACATTTTTGAAGCTATTTAAACTTCTATATATGTATGTATTTCGGTATGAATTGAATCTTCATCAAATCTTTACATTATATTTGCATTTTGGAAGTTTGTTTTATCAGTTAGAAGGTTCATAATGAATCAGAATTTGTGACCGCTACTGTACATAACTTGAATGAGAGTAGTGACCTTGTATGAGAGCGAGTGATGGGTGTGTGACGAGGGAGAGACTGATGAGGTAGCGTTCAGGCAGGTCTGGCGTGCCGTTAAAGTTGAGTGTTGACATGGCCGCCTTGTGAGCTGCTACGGTCTGAGCCGCTGCTGCGATGTCCAACAGCTGTGGCCTGGAATAACACAAACAGTTTATACAATACAACCCACATTTGATGAAATAATAATAACATATGGGGTTTGATTGGTTTTGAGGCTTACAGGCCACAGGCTGTAGCGCAGTTGGTAGAGCGCTCGCCTGCAAACCGTGAGGTTGAGGGTTCGAGTTTCGGGCAAACCAGTGAGCTATTTGGCAGACGCCAGTGCTGTGGTGGACGGTGCGGTCTAGCAGTCTAGCAACTGTTCACTGAAGTCCTTGATACATCAGGGCTAGCCCAGCTATTGAGCAGGGAGTGCATGGTGGTAAAAAATGCATCACAGAATATATGGATGAAGAGGTGCGGGAGAGGGTACAACAGGGGAAGAGGGTTGTAGGAACGCTAAAAGCAGTAACAAGAAATAGGGTGGTCAGTATGGAAGTGAAGAAGTCCTTGCATGACAGTGTGGTAATCCCGACACTGACTTACGGAAGCGAAGCATGGACGTTGGTTGAGAGACTCAGACCAAGAGTGAGAGCAGTGCAAATGAATTACTTAAGGAGTGCGTGCGGAATTACATGGAGGGATAGACAGACTAATGAGGAAGTAAGAAGGAGGTGTGGTGTGGAGGTAGATGTGCTGGAAAGTGTGAAAAGGAACAACTTGAGATGGTTCGGCCATATGGAACGTATGGAAAGCGAGAGAATGACTAAGAGGGTGTACGAGAGCGAGGTGGAGGGACAGAGGGGGAGAGGTAGACCGAATATGAGGTGGAAGGATGGAGTGAGGAACTACATGAATGAAGGCGGTGCTGGTTGGGGGAGGGGCGTCGACTGACTGGGGTCAGAGGTGCATGGGGGCGGTTCGTTCGTGGCCACCCCTTCGGGGATCACGGCGTCAGGCAATAGATAGATAGATAGATAGAATATTCTGAAGTAGTGCTACTTGAAGGACCACTGTACATCCTTGATAGTAAAGAGTAGCTTGTGTGTAACCCATGGCAGTTCTCCATGGGGTAATCAGAAAGAATAGAGTCAGCACACTGAGACTCTAGTTGTCATAAGGCAGGGGTATGACAGTTTTCCAGGCAGGCTATCTCTCCTTACATGATAACAACTTGCAAAAGAAGATCCAAATGCAACTAACCAAATTAATTAAACAATTGCCTAATTTTTAACAAAACTGATATGAATACCATATCAATTGTGGGGGAGGAGGGTTTTCATTACACCAGATAAATGTGTAGCTAAATGGGGGGTTCTGCTGTACAATATTAGTAAATAAAATCCATACGACACACACTATACAAAGTTATAGTCCATTCATTCTGGGTTGGGTAGAAATCGTAACCTCTAACCTCCGTAACTCAAACAGGGCTATAGCAAATGAGCTGTCAATTTATACACCTATTCCCTAGCCAAGTCTTCCTATTTGGTAGAAATATTAGCTCGATTACTCTAGTAAGGTTTGAGTTATGAGAGGTTAGGGGTTACGATTTCTGCCCAACCTAGAATGAACGGACAGGTCTCCCTTGATTTATGATATGGTTATGTTCCTGAAAACCCAATCTTAAATAGAAAAATTGGATAGCAAACCCTAAAATTAATGGGGTAAATGGGGATTCGTTCTCGGACCAGCCAAAACCCAACCCAAACACCTAAAAACCTATAATAATAACGTAAATTGACCACTTGCGAGTATCGTTCAATAAGGAAGTTGGAACTGTAGACCGATATTAAGCAGAGTGACCAGCTATAATAAGGTTGTAATACATTGATAACAATATAAAACTCAATTCAACATAATTTTTTCCCCATCAGAAACCTACATTATAATTGCATTTCCATTTAGTATCGATGTTAACGGCTCCCACTTCCTTATAGCCTGAAACTCGCAAGTGGTAAATTGGGGCATCGGAGAATGAGGGAAACCTGTATGAAGGACTCACAATATTCTGGCATTCTTCTTGTCCTTGAGTATGGCGTGTATGATGGGTTGGTCACTCTCCCGCACCTTCCTCAACAAGCGGGTGAAGGCGATGGCCGAGCCCTGCGTACCCAGGCTCTTGCTGCTCAGGGCGTTGCGGAAGTTGTTTACTAGCTCCTTCAACTGGTTAGGGAAAAGATAGATACACGAGCCATTTTTACCTGATTTTGAGAAAGTTAGACTGTGTTACGTAAGGATTATTTTATTATTTATTTACCTTTAACTGTCTTGGTGGTGTAATGGTTAGTGTTTAAAAATCTGTGTGTGATAACCTAGGTTCAAATCCCGATGGATCACATATATGCTTTAAAATTAAGATTTAAAACTTGCAAACTAAACAAACCAAAACTTGGACAAAGACAATATAAAGGCAAAATAACTTATCAAAATCGCTATGTGGAAACAACGCTTACTAAAATAAAATTTATGAAATAAAAGAACACAATCCACCACATAGGGCGTACAATACTACATGAGGAAGTTAATCTGTTTCCCAAGCAAACTAATCGCACAGATAACAACGTATTGGAGGTGGTTGGTGTTGGAGTGAAATTAATAAAAAATAGATTATCAGTAGGTTCAGGGATATTTTGTAGCGAGGCCGGTCAATATGATCTGTGCCCCATGAATATTCTTTCCTCTCACTTAAGCATTAGGCTGCCATAGCGCAGTTGGGAATATGTACATGATTAGATTAATATCCAGTATTCGAGAATGGATAATAAGTTGCAGGCATGTTCATAAACCTTTAACCGTCTTGGTGGTGTAATGGTTAGAGTGTTAAAAAATCTGTGTGTGATAACCCAGGTTCAAATCCCAGTGGATCACATACAGTATATGATCACAAAATGAACAATGTGAACTTACAGACTTGCAGGCGATGCATTCCTTAGCGTCGGGTGTGGTTGCCAGCTTGTCAGATACGAGGGACTTCTTCAGAATGGCTGACACAGACTGTACTGCCTCAGCCACCGTCTTGCCGCTGTACTTTGGTGTTGTTACTTTCTTGTTGCCTGGTAAACACAAAATAAATTACTTGGATTATTTAAAAATGTCTGAGGTAAATGACTTGGATGATTTCAAAATGTCCTACAGTCGGGTTTAATACAACTGATGGTAAACTGAATACCTTAGCAACTGATCTCTTAATATATACATACATATTTCATAATTATCAACATATTTAGTTATAAAACCTTCATAATAGCTAAGTGACGTCATGGAAATTTATCGTCAGCTGGAAAAGAAGACTAAAGTGCAGTCTGGTTTTACATACTGTACTACATTAACCCTCACCCGTATACTGCAGAACCTGTTTACTGATGACCTCTGCCCCGGACTGCTTGCGTGCCTCCACCCGCAGGAAGTGAGTCTCAATGGCCGTGGCCTTCCGCAGCATCTTGTCCTCAGGGTTGAGCAGGAAGGACGTGGTGGCATGACTGTTTACATCCGCACCTAGAACCTGCCAAACACTAATCTTAGCAAAAGTTATGGTATGGAGGTTTGAATAGCTCTTCAACTTTATATACGTATTTATATATATTTGTTTCTATATTCCAACTACTCCCTCTTGGGCATAGGCTGAGAGCCTGTACATTCAACTGTACAATTTACGGTGAAGCCTGTGAGGTCTCGTTCCAGTCTAGGGAGTGAGATATTTGAAGCACTTTGAGATGCAACCAGCCCCGCTATCTTGCCTTCACAAGATGCACAAGGCCCGGTTGCCCACCCACGGCTCAAAGCAGCCCCATCTCTGAAGCTGCCTCGCCCCAGTGCTTCACTGTCTCATCCCCTAGGGCCTAGACTCAGACCCTTACTCTCAGCACGCCACCTATTGAGCAATGAACTCACTAGCAAATTTTGAATATGGGAATATTCATAGTGATATTTATTCAGGGAACAAGGAGGGTATTTTGTTGGCATTTCGGTGGGCTTTGTAGTAATGCACTGATACCAGCTACAGCACAAACTCCATCCCAATAATATCTTTAAATAGGTTATGGCATAACTACTTACATCAGCACCTTGAGTGGCAATATATAGATAGACAGTAACTACCAGAATCATTCTCTTTAGCAACAATCAACTACAGTATTTGTGTGCTCGCCTTGTTGGTATGGTTGAAGAAAGCGACGGGAGAGACGTTTCTACAGTTGCGTTTGAGCTTGGTGATGTGGGTAGAGTCCACCAGGTTGTAGGTGGCCTCGCACTGTCCCGAGGTGTCCACCTCCGTCTGCTGGATATTCTTCACTTGGTGCTGGGGAGAGGAAACAATAATGTAAAACTTGCAAAATAAACAAACCAAAACAAGGACGAAACAATAATAAAGGCAAAAGAACTAATCAAAATCATTATGTGGAAATAACTCATTGAAGGTTGAGCAAAAATTACTATGAAATAAATAAACACAAAACCACAATTTAAGCATAAGAATTAACATTAACCAATCTAACCCCTTCAACAGATGGCGCTATTTGAAACTATTGTTATTATATATTGACCACCATTAGATTACTTTATTCAACTTAGGATACGGTGGAATATAAATAAAGTACCAGTAGCTGAGATATATTCCCCGTTCCTAAGTTACGCTTGAGCTTGGTGATGTGTGTGTTTAGTCTATCAAGTTATAAGTTGCCCCATACCTGCCCCAAAGTGTCCACTTCTGTTTCTGGACATTTTTAACCTGGTGCCACCATTAGGATACACCTACAAATATAATCTATGAACTCAGCTTAGTAAATATCAAATTAGTTATCCTAAAAGTACACTACCTGGAAGAGACTGGAGATCCCCTTCATAACATTGATGACAGAAAGTTCCCCTCCCTCAATATGGTAAACATTTCCAATATTGCCGTTGTTCCAGTGGAAAAACAGTGGATGTAGTTTGTAGCTCTCCAGCCGTGACCCTTTATGAACAAAGCCCTCGGGGGACGGACCCTGCCGAGCCTTCACTGACAGCTTAGGAGTTACAACCTGAAACAAAAAAAATCATCATAAAATAAATATGCTAATGCATTAACCCTTACTGTACCATAGGGTACTAGCATAAATGTACCCCCAGTCCCAAGCAATGTGGCCAAAATGACTTCAGAGGCAAGATATAACAACCTCCCACCTCAAAACATCAAATGATGGAGGAATACTGCCTCTCCCAGCATGTGGGGGCTTGGATATAAGCTGAGAAGTGTTGTCAAGGTCTTAGAGCAGTGCTCAAACGTCGTGGTACCAGGTACTGCCTGATACTGGCAGTTACAAGGATCGTATATTACTGACGGCTGGCAGCCGTCGCTGGGACTGGGGAGTGATTTATCTACTGACGGCTCTCTGCTGTCGCTGGTAGTGAACGGGTTAAGGGAGATGATCTGCATTCATAATTAACATCATATATCATTACAAAATGTTCATAATAAGTAAGAAATCAAGAGGAAGACATGCCGATTTACCGTCAGATGGAAACAAACATAGTATAGCGTGTTTACAGAGATCGCTGGTACTAACCGTAAGCTGAAGAAGTTGTTCTTGACTATTAGAGGGGTGCTGCCAGACTGGGGTAATCTCAGCCACCAGCTCCACCTTGAAGCCCACATCTCTGGGCGTGGACACCGGCACCGGCTGGGGCTCGTTCAGCAGCACAGACGTCTCGTACCCGTACATGTATAACGTCCCAACTTCAAACTGTCGGGAGAACGCTGGGACAAGAAAGATTATCAGTAAATTTAATGTCACAAAGGATTATTAGCAAGATTATTGCTACTCTTGTTCAACTACAACATTACTCTCACATCGCAAACTAGAGGGACACTCGGTAAAGAGCATACCACTGCCTACGCTGGCTGGCTCTTACCAGTAATATAATCGGCCTACATGTTCTTCTGGATCTGGGTTCCAGGATTATCAGGAGATGATCTGGATCGCCTCATAAACTGAATCACTACTTCCTTGGTGCATATTATCCTATCTGCTCACCAACATTTTTGACAATCGGTTAATATATTTGCGAGATATCTTGTTACAGACAAACAGAGGCGAAAAAAATAACCTCCGTCCAAC
>JBAKBP010031456.1:0-24423 GCA_037953745.1 Lithodes maja | reverse complement strand
GTGCGAGGGGGAGGCTGGGCCCTTGTGAGGGGCGGCGGGCCAGTTTGAAGCGTAGGGTTGAGGGGCGGCGCGCGTTGGTTAAATTAAGTAGTGGGGGGGACGGTAAGGGGGGGAAGGGGAGGGGAGGAGAGAGGGGGTAAGGGCAGAGTCGGGGTGGTAAGGGGAGTAATGTTAGGGGGTGTTTGAGAGTAACGTTTAGCTGATGGGAGTATTTGGAGGTCGAGAGTTTGATTATTTATGGAAGGATTAAGAGTTTGAATATATAGGGCTTCAAGTATAGCAAGTCTTCTGGGTTCTGTCTCTTTATCAATTACGGAGGTGTTTTTATCTAGGTCAGAGCGAGTAAGGGCTTGGTGGTGGGGGGCGGCTTTATAGTGGTCTTTGATAGCTCCAGATTGGAGATGGAGGGTGAGACGGCGTGATAAACGATTTTGTGTCATACCAACGTAGGTTTGAGGTCCACAGTCCACATTATTGCAATTGTGTTGGTATATCACATGGTCGTCTATTTTCGGAGTCTTGGGAGAGATAGGTCTGTTACGGAGGATGAGGTTGGAGGGCTTGGAGGATTTGTAGTAGATGATAAGTTTTATTTTGTGGTCTGGGTTGGTGGGGAGGACGTTTTTGGTAATGATTTCTTTCATGATAGATTCGTCGGTATTGTGATCAGATGACTTGTAGTTGCGGTAGAAGATAGTGATGTCGTTGGTTGGGTTGGTAGTAGGGGGGGGGCTTGGTTGTACCATTTATCAAGGTGTTTTTTTATGGTGTTGGTGACATCTGTATTAGAGTATCCGTTGTTAACGAGTACCTGGGTAAGGCGTTCTAGTTCCTTATGGGTGTCGCTCCACGCGGTGCAATGGGTGAGGGCTCTCCTGATGTAGGCTGTGATGGTGGACAGCAGGTATCGTTGGGGGCATTCACTTTCCCCGTTGAGTTGTCTATCGAAACGCGTCGGATCACCATGAATTTTGCTCACCTTTTGCACAATCTCCCAGAACACCTGAGAATTGCTGTTCGTTCTATTGAAAGCCTTAATAATGAAATAATTAATGCTGATACCTGTATTTCCTTCAACCTCGCCTGCCTTAAAGAAAATGTATTGCCTGGCTAGACCAACACATATACTGTATATATATATATATATATATATATATATATATACAGTACATATTATATATCCCGATATATGAATGGGAAGATATTAAATGGATGGAATTTGTGCCCACCGAAACGCCCAAAAAATACCCTCATTGTTCCCTGATTAAATAACAATGTATGAATATTCCCATATTCAAAATATGCTATAGGGGGGCAATGCCTTGTGAGTTAATTGCTCAATAGGTGGCGTTCTGAGAGTGAGGGTCCGAGTCTATGGGGTGAGACGGTGAAACACTAAGGTGAAGCAGCTTCAGAGATGGGGCTACTTCGAGCCGTGACTGGATCTCTAAGTGCTTCACATGTCTCACTCCCTAGACTGGAAGAAGACTTCACGGGCTTCACCGTGTTGAGCGGTTGAATGTACAGGCTCTCAGCCTATGCCAGCGAGGGAGTAGTTGGAATATAGAAAAACAAAATATATATATACCGGTATATATACAGTATATATACCGGTATATATATATATATATATATATATATATATATATATATATATATTTATTAGTTTCCTCACAAGACCTTCATCACGCATATAAAATACCGTCAAGACTCTGTCTATTTGTGCTTTAACCATTGTGCTCTAACCATTACACTACCAAAACAATTACAGTTTAAGTACATGTCCACGATTTATATTAATTTATCAAATACCGGTAACATGACGTAACTTCGGACAGGGAGATAATTTCGGACACTCTAGAAAAAAAAATATACAATGAACCACAGTTATTGGATAAATACATGATGTTATGGAAAAACAAGTATGTCTGTGGTGTTCTTCCATAGAGAGTCATTTTTCCATAACTGTAGCTTACATACTTATATCCAGAAATGTCCGAAGTATAGCCTCCGTCCGAAGCTAGGGCATTTCACGGGTACTGGATATCAATATAACCATGTACTGGCCCCTATTGCACTTCATTATGAATGGCGTAAATAATACTTATGCCAGAGGAAACTATACAAAACTCATATGCAATTTTAATTCACTTTTACGGTTTCTTGTCTGCTCCATTTATTTACGGCAAAATATTGTAATTAACTGCATATTCGCTGGTAGCTTAACACTATGTAGTCCGCCATCTTGAGGAGTCGACTAGGATGCGCTTAGGCAGTTTATTTTGACTATTATTAGACGATTTTATTAAGATTAGGAAGGGTAAATGAAAGTCAGAGGTTTGATTGAGACAGTCTTTACCCTGTTAATTCCCATCAATCCACCCTAAGCTGTATAAAATCGTCTAATGATAGCCAGCAAAACTGTCAACATGCTTCATGATCCTCAAGGTGTTAACCCTGAACATGAGGGGAAAGGGGGTCCATAACAAAACAAAAACCCTTCCCTTAAGAATTACTCATATCTTGAATCCCCTCTAAAAATATAAACGCCCTCTTTTTATTCTTTCCTTTACCCTTTTGAGGATTATGACGCATTTTGACAGATTATTCTGGCTCATCAGATGTTTTATTCAGCTTAGGAAGAACGTGTGGGAGCAGAAAATTCAATTGAGATAGCATAGACCCCTTTGATTCTTAGGTATCCTTCCTAAACTGTATAAAACCGTCTAATGATAGACTGTCAAAGAGCGTCATAATTCTCAAGGGGTTAGCAGTAATTCACCAGTGATCTTTTTTGCCTGACATATTGACATATATTGATATTTGGCCAGAAATTAGTCATATTGTTAAATACATCGCAAAATGAACTTGAATTTTGGAGTATTCTAGATATTGACCTCGGCATTTACTTTGTATTTATTATTGCAGATTCAGCGGCGTGAGCTTCCGTCCAGGGCTTATGAAGGTATGTCGTTATAAAGCAAATTAAGGGGGGTCACCTGTTTTTTTTTATCTGTCTCTCCTTTTTTCTCTTTCTCTGGCTTGTATCCATTCGGCTCCATTTAGCCAACTGTTTTAAGAAGTTTATCCCTATCCAGGTGTCGATTTCTTCATGGCAAGCGATAGCGAGCCATCATTGTATGGAGAAATCTGGCTTCGCCGGAGACATTTTTCTATCGAAAAATGTACAAATTTAGCTTGCTGTAAACAAATATATATAAATATGCTGGCTCGCTACCGCTCGCCAGGAAAATATTGACACCTGGATGGGGGTAAACGTCTTAAAGCAGTAGGCTGAATGGGCCGAATGGAAACAAGCCAAAGAGAGAGGGAGAGAAAGAGAAAAACAGCGAGGTGGGCTCCCTTAACAATATAGGATGAGGCCTCTCTTAGTTTTGTTTCGCTATCAGTAGACGGTGTTATTCCTCCTCGGAAGAACATGATATATCTAGAGGGCCTACCAAAGTGGATGATATCAACAGAATGGAACGTAACGAGTTGAGAATGGTGAGATGGATATTTGGTGTCAAACTGCAAGATAGGATATTTTGGAGAGTTGTGGAGAGAGTTATAGGTATCAAGAGTATCAGTGATGAGATGAATACAAGGAATTTTGGATTGTTTGGGCATGTAGAGAGGAGGGATGAAGCAAGTTGGATGAAAAGATGCAAGTCCGTGAACGTGGAGGGAGCTGCACCAAGGGGTAGACCAACCAAGACGTGGGATTAAATTAACCCTCTCCGACATATGACGCGATTTTGAGCCGATTAGGGATACTTTAAAGCCTTTGTTACCATCAGGGGTATTTAGAAACCTTTAGTTTAGTTACTTCAACCTCTGCAGTTGTCTTTGAGCCTATTGGGGATACTTTAAAGCCTTTGTTACCATCAGGGGTATTTAGAAACCTTTAGTTTAGTTACTTCAACCATGCAGTTGTCTTTGAGTTAGCTGTGGGCAGAAAACTAATTTTGGAGAGGTAATTATAAGAGTGAGAGAACTCTATTTTGTATTGCTAATCTGGCAACCTCTGCGTCATATGAGTCTGAAGGGGTTAAGGGACCCCACCTCGCTTTTTTTGTCTTTCTCTCTCTCTCTTTGGCATGTATCTATTCGGCATCATTCAGCCTACTGTTTTAAGACGTTTACCCTCATCCATGTGTCAATATTTTCCTGGCAAGCGATAGCGAGCCAGCATATAATATTTTTGTTTTGAGAGCAAGCTAAATTTGTACATTTTTCGATACAACAATGTCTCCGGCGAAGCCGGATTTCTCCATACAATGCTGGCTCGCTATCGCTCGCCAGGAAGATATCAACACCTGAATGGGGATAAGCGTCTTAAAACAGTTGGCTGAATGGGGCCGAATGAATACAAGCCAGAGAAAGAGAGAATAGGAGAGAAAGAGATAAAAAACAAGTGACCCCCCTTAAACAAAACTTACAATTGAGGCAGCTCTGAACAGGGTTGCCTGGATCACCGTCATTAGAACACGTGACTGACACCGCACTTCATGTGGAACAATCGGTTTATAAAGTTATGTATATATTTTGTATTATGTTTTTTTCCACCAACCAACTTCACCTCTAAACTCAATTAATCATGTGGCACTCCAAGGACTCGAACCTAGGATAATCACATCGAAATTCCGCGCATTTATGCATTACGCTATCAAGATAGTATGTGTAGGCATCTATGATTCATAGAGCTCTTTATTAAGTTGAATAGAATCGCCCAATGATAATGAAGACAAAAGCGTCATAGGTACTGAAGGGGATAATTAATGTTACTTAAGGGGGCCCACCTCGCTTTTTTTCTCTTTCTCTCCCTCTCTCTTCGGCTTGTATCCATTCGGCCTCATTCAGCCTACTGTTTTAAGATGTTTACCCCCATCCAGGTGTTAATATTTTCCTGGCGAGCGTCAGCGAGCCAGCATATACATATTTTTGTTTTGACAGCAAGCAAAAGATGTACATTTTTCGATAGACAAATGTCGCCGGCGAAGCCGGATTCCTTCATCCAATACTGGCTCGCTATCGCTCGCCAGGAAGATATCGACACCTGGATGGGAATAAACGTCTTAAAACAGTTGGCTGAATGGGGCCGAATGGATACAGGCCAAAGAGAGAGGGAGAGAAAGAGAGGTGGGCTCCTTTAAGGATAAATCACTGACGTTACTCCATGTCATGATACGGACTAAAGGTAGAGGGAAAACCAGCAACATACGCTGTGACCTAATGGAGTCTGCATACATTTACACATCATGCATTAAGAGTTCATGTCATGTATAGCGGGGTACTACAACACACACATTCATGCTCTTGACTCTTACTATCAACACTAGTCCACAGCATTATAGCTACTAGTCCACGTATAGCGGGGTACTACAACACACACATTCATGCTCTTGACTCTTACTATCAACACTAGTCCACATCATTATAGCTACTAGTCCACGTATAGCGGGGTACTACAACACACACATTCATGCTCTTGACTCTTACTATCAACACTAGTCCACATCATTATAGCTACTAGTCCACATATAGCGGGGTACTACAACACACACATTCATGCTCTTGACTCTCACTATCAACACTAGTCCACATCATTATAGCTACTAGTCCACGTATAGCGGGGTACTACAACACACATTTATGCTCTTGACTCTTACTATCAACACAAGTCACATCATTATAGCTACTAGTCCACGTATAGCGGGTTACTACAACACACACATTCATGCTCTTGACTCTCACTATCAACACTAGTCCACATCATTATAGCTACTAGTCCACATATAGCGGGGTACTACAACACACACATTCATGCTCTTGACTCTTACTATCAACACTAGTCCACATCATTATAGCTACTAGTCCACGTATAGCGGGGTACTACAACACACACATTCATGCTCTTGACTCTTACTATCAACACTAGTACACATCATTATAGCTACTAGTCCACATATAGCGGGGTACTACAACACACACATTTATGCTCTTGACTCTTACTATCAACACAAGTCCATATCATTATAGCTACTAGTCCACGTATAGCGGGGTACTAGAACACACAGATTCATGCTCTTGACTCTTACTATCAACACTAGTCCACATCATTATAGCTACTAGTCCACATATAGCGGGTTACTAGAACACACAGATTCATGCTCTTGACTCTTACTATCAACACTAGTCCACATCATTATAGCTACTAGTCCACATTTAGCGGGGTACTAGAACACACAGATTCATGCTCTTGACTCTTACTATCAATACTAGTCCACATCATTATAGCTACTAGTCCACATATAGCGGGGTACTAGAACACACAGATTCATGGTCTTGACTCTTACTATCAATACTAGTCCACATCATTATAGTTACTTATTCATTTTCATAGGTAAAACATAATTGATATACAGCTATTTTGCCCATATTTGTATCGATTTGTTTCCCATTTAACTCGAGAATAACGCGTATGTTATTTGCCTTCATTGGCAGGGACGAGAGAGAGAGAGAGTTACACAGATACTCAGACCACACAGACCTTGCGGTCCCTACTAGGTGATCCGCCTTTAAAACTATTATACAGAGACAGTTTATTATACAGAGACAGTAGAAGAATATGGCAGAAAATTAAAAGTTTCTATCCCCACCCTCCGGCTAAAGAGCGGTACAGAGAGAGAGAGAGAGAGAGAGAGAGAGAGAGAGAGAGAGAGAGAGAGAGAGAGAGAGAGAGAGAGAGGGGAGGGGGGTTCTTGTGTTTTCTTGTTTTTTCTTGATGGATGTCTAGGAAGCAAACTAAACATAAAACCTCACCTTAAGCTCTATCAGTTCTGGGCAAAGAAATTGAGTGTTGTGAATGGTTGAATGGAGATAGACACCTACATGACAGAACACGTAACAAGACCCCCCCATGACAGAACACTAACAAGACACCCACATGACAGAAAACGTAACAAGACACCCACATGACAGAAAACGTATCAAGACACTCGAATGACAGAAAAATAACAAGACACCTACATGACAGAACACGTAACAAGACACCCACAATCCACATGACAGAAAACGTAACAAGACACCCCCATGACAGAACACTAACAAGACACCCACATAACAGAAAACGTAACAAGACACCCCCATGACAGAACACTAACAAGACACCCACATGACAGAACACTAACAAGACACCCCCATGACAGAACACTAACAAGACACCCCCATGACAGAACACTAACAAGACACCCACATGACAGAAAACGTAGCAAGACACCCCCATGACAGAACACTAACAAGACACCCACATGACAGAAAACGTAACAAGACACCCACATGACAGAAAACGTAGCAAGACACCCCCATGACAGAACACTAACAAGACACCCCCATAACAGAACACTAACAAGACACCCACATGACAGAACACGTAACAAGACACCCCCATGACAGAAAACGTAACAAGACACCCACATGACAGAACACTAACAAGCCACCTACATGACAGAAAACGTAACAGGACACCCCCATGACAGAACACTAACAAGACACCCACATGACAGAAAGCGTAACAAGACACCCACATGACAGAAAACGTATCAAGACACTCGAATGACAGAAAAATAACAAGACACCTACATGACAGAACACGTAACAAGACACCCCCATGACAGAACACTAACAAGACACCCCCATGACAGAACACTAACAAGACACCCACATGACAGAAAACGTAACAAGACACCCCCATGACAGAAAACGTAACAAGACACCCACATGACAGAAAACGTAACAAGACACCCACAATCCACATGACAGAAAACGTATCAAGACACCCCCATGACAAAACACTAACAAGACACCCACATAACAGAAAACGTAACAAGACACCCCCATGACAGAACACTAACAAGACACCCACATGACAGAACACTAACAAGACACCCCCATGACAGAACACTAACAAGACACCCCCATGACAGAACACTAACAAGACACCCACATGACAGAAAACGTAGCAAGACACCCCCATGACAGAACACTAACAAGACACCCACATGACAGAAAACGTAGCAAGACACCCACATGGCAGAAAACGTAGCAAGACACCCCCATGACAGAACACTAACAAGACACCCACATGACAGAAAACGTAACAAGACACCCACATGACAGAAAACGTAACAAGACACCCACATAACAGAACACTAACAAGACACCCACAGGTCTCACATAACAGTAAACGTAGCAAGACACCCCCATGACAGAACACTAACAAGACACCCCCATAACAGAACACTAACAAGACACCCCCATAACAGAACACTAACAAGACACCCCCATGACAGAAAACGTAACAAGACACCCACATGACAGAAAACGTAACAGGACACCCCCATGACAGAACACTAACAAGCCACCTACATGACAGAAAACGTAACAGGACACCCCCATGACAGAAAACGTAACAAGACACCCACATGACAGTAAACGTAACAAGACACCCACATGACAGAAAACGTAACAAGATATCCCCATGACAGAACACTTATCAGGACACCCACATGAAAGAAAACGTATCAATAACAAACGTTTTCTGTCCTGTGGCTATCTTACAATTCTCTCAGTTCTGCAATGGTATCTGCAATAGCCTCGCTACACCCACGCAAGGAATACGTGGAGGAGAGAGCGAGAGAGAGAGAGAGAGAGAGAGTGTGAAACAACGATATAGGTAATGTCTTCGCTAAACCCACACGGGAATAAGTGGATGATCCATTATAAAAAGTGGATAGAATGAGTGGGAGGGAATAGTATGAGAAAGGTCGGTACATATCTAGCGTTTCATTTTTGTTTTTAAGGCATGAGTATTATAAATCATTGGGGAATTGTGAATCTAAATTTGCTCTACCCTTTGAGTACCAGCGACGTGTTATATTTTATTCTACCTATATTTAGACGATATTATGCAGCTTGGGAAGGATCTGTGGTAGCTAAAAGGTATGGTTGAGATAGTTTGAAGCCTCATCATTGCTACAGGTCCTTCCCATACTGAATAAAATCGGCGAATAGTCGACAGAATATGATGAAAAGGACGTCCCTGGTACTGAACGGGTTAATGTGTTTATTTTATCCCGCGTTGCACTAACCCATTAAAGGGGGATGGTTAATTTTTTGGTCGTTTTTTTGTTTGTCATTTATATATTATTTGTCTAGTTTCCTCCGTAGAACTCATAGACTCCTCTACATAAGGACTGGCGTCGGCCATACTCGGGTCCCGGAACTTGGGTCCATTGTCAGGCCCACAAACTGAGGTCTTATTTTAGTTTTACTGGATATGGGACTTTGTGTTTTTACTCTACAACATCTTATTAACTAGAGCAACCAAGTAAAGGAAAATAAAACATTTGTTTTTGGTTGATTGACTCATAAGTCTCTTTCGTGATTGAACATAATAGGAAAATATACAGTTATAATGAGATAGTTTATAAGAACATGTATTATACAAGCAAAGCATCATACCATGACTTACATTAATTAAATATTAGAAGAAATTAAAATAAAACCTTTGCAAAATATTACTTTACACATAATTTTACATATATCAAAAGTCACATAACACAATAATTAACTTAAACATTAGAAAGTTTCTCTTGTCGTCTTAAGCAGACTAGTGTACACTCCCGATCGCTTGTATTAAATACAAAGGCCTTAAACAACACACTACACAATGTCTGGCATGCTCCTGAATGGCTAGCTAAAGGAGCATCTACATAAGACAAGCATTGTTTCAAGTAATTGCGACAACACTTTTTCGAGTCTTGAAGAGACATTTGAAGGGTGATGCCACTATGTACAAAGAAGACAGTAGCCAGTGTAGGCATACTCAGCCCACCTCGATTGAGCGAGCGCAGTCAAAAACTCTGATGACTAGCATTCCCCAGAATCTACTTCCTGTTGTCCATGTTTATGAGCTAAAAATCCCCCAATGTAGACAATTTTATGTTTTAAAGTATCATCTGAATCTAGAAGTAGTTGAGTGTCTTGTAATGTCAGCTCTTCCAGAATTTGTAAATCACCATCATTTTTTTTTTTTTTTTTTTTTTTTTTTAAAGAGACAATGAACGGAGGAAGGAAAAACACAGATAAAACAAAAATGTCCATGTGCCTAAAGGCATCCTCCATTCATAAAATGTTTGTAACAACTGGATTTAAACATTTGCAGATTGTAAGTTTGTGGAAAGCAATTCGAGGGAAGTGAATTCCAAAGAGTAGTAGCTCTGGGGATAAATTAATTCTGATAAGCAGAAGTTCTGCATTGTGTAGGAGAAAGTGTAAATTCATGGGTGCTCTCAGCTTCCCTAGTTCTACGAATCTACGCGGAAAGAAGTGGAGAGGCGGCACAATTGAAGTAAGTTCCTCGGAACAATTGCTGTGAAAATATCTGTAGAATAACGCAAGGGATGCAACGCTTCTTCGTATGGATAATGTAGGAAGGTCCTGTGTGATTGCAGGGTTATTGATTAATCTAATAGCTTTATTTTGAATTTTGTCCAACTGCCTCAATGCAACCACTCCACTTCCACCTCACAGAGGTGAACAGTAATCCATCTGAGAACGCACATGACTTTTATATATCACGGCCAACTGCTCGTCAATGAAGAATTCTCGAACTCTGTACAGGAGTCCCAGTTTTTTAGAGGCATTCTTAGCAATGCTTCTAACATAATGTGTCCAGCTCAAGTTAGTAGTTAATGTTACACCGAGAATGTCAATACTAGGGGAAGTGGGAATATTTACATCATTACAAAATATATGGGAGTCAGTGAGATTCTGTCGGTTAGAAAATTTAATGTATTTGGTTTTCTGTGCATTAAAGGAAACTAGATTCTTTTGTCCCCATCCATTAATTCTAGGAAGGTCCTGGTTCAGAGAAATTGCGGTGTTTATTTTTGAATTTATAAGATCGGGTTGGGTGAAAGAATTGGTAAATGTGAAGGAACTGTGGAGTGTTGAGTCATCTGCGTAGGAATGTATTGGATTATGAGTGGTAGATATGAGATCATTGATATGAATGAGGAACAGAATTGGGGCCAAAACTGATCCCTGGGGAACACCAGCATTTATTGAGTGAAATTGAGAATAAAGGCCATCTACCATTACACATATTTTTCTGTTATGAAGATAAGAAGAAATTAGTGGAACTAATGATGCAAGGCCGTAGTGTGACATCTTCGACAATAAGGATTGATGCCAGACTCTATCAAATGCCTTTGATATATCCAGTGCTATTGTATGTGTTTCACCATGTTGGTCTGTAGCTTGGTTGATTTGATGCGTAAGAAGGCAAAGCATGTCTGCAGTTGATCGACATCGTCTAAAACCATATTGCCTATCACTGATTAATTTATTTTTCTCAAAATGCTTAATTATGTGATTATTTAATATAATTTCAAAGACTTTACCAAGAGTGGAAGTTATAGCTATTGGTCTGTAGTTTGATGGATCTGAAGAGGCACCTTTTTTAGGAACTGGATGGATGTTTGCTTCTTTCCAGGGTACTGGGAAGCATGAGGTATGAGTACACAGACGGAAAAATTTTGCCAATACAGGAGTGAGCACCAAGGAGCAATTCTTAAGTACTATTGGAGGAATTTCATCTGGACCAGGAGCCTTATCTACTGAGAGATTCTGCAAAATAGTTTTGACATGTCTGGTGTGGATCTTAAGTGAGGGAATTTCAGGCGAATTAAAATTAAGTACAGGGACATCTTGATTTATTTCATCTAAGGTGGAGTTGGTGGAGAAAATATCCGCAAGAAGGTTAGCTTTACCTCGTGGGTCACTTACAAGATTGCCAGTCGGAGATTTTAATGGTGGAATGGATGAAGCAGTAGTGAAGTTGGATTTAAATGAGTTAAGAGTAGACCAAAATATTTTGTTATCATTTGGATTATTTAGAAGTTTATTTGCCTGCTTGTGGAGAAAGTTTGATTTAGTTAGGTTTAATACAGTTTTGGCATGATTTCTGATGTTTCTAAAGTAATTAAAGGCTTCATGAGTTTTTTATCTTGTGTATGCATTGTAGGCTATTGCTTTTTGTTCAGTTACTCTAGCACAATTATGGTCAAACCATTTAGGTGAATTAGATCTTTTACTGTACTTTTGATGAGGAATAAAAGTTTCCATTCCAATTTTTACAAAATCTTGTATGTGGCTCAAGGTGGAGTGTGCATCATTAGAAAAGAAAGAGGTCCAGGGAATATCAATAAAGAAACCCTGAAGACCCTCCCAGTCTGCCCTATCGTAATGCCATTTAGTCACCAAAACAGGCTCAGAGTGGGAAGGTGTGGTAGGTGATAGACAGGTGGCCTGTATCAGACAGTGATCAGAAGATCCAAGCGGGGACCTCACTGTAACATCATAATTTTCTGAATTGGTTGTTAAAAATAAGTCCAGTAGGTGGGAATTATGATTAGGATTATCTGGTACACGGGTGGGTTGGTTGACTAGTTGAGTGAGATTAAACGAGTCTGCAAATAGCTCACATTCAAGACCAGCATCATCAGTCCTGGCTGAATGAGTGAGCCATTCAACATTATGGACATTAAAATCACCCAACACAGTGATTTCAGAAGAAGCATTTAAGTTGAGGACACTGAGTTGTGAGGACAGAGAATCAAAAAGACTTTGCTCTGGAGGAGTATTTGGGGAACGGTAGATGCACCATATGTATTTAAATTTACCAGCAGAAATTAATTTGTATATAGAATAATCAAAATAGGGACAATTGAAACTAGTAACCTCCTCCAGGGCAATTTCAGATTTTGCGAAGCAACATACACCTCCTTTAGGTCTGAAATTTTGGAGCAGTTGATAACCTGGAAAATTAAATCTAGACGTGTCAGATGTGGATGTTACTTGAGTCTCTGTCAAAAAAAGGAGAGTAGGGGATTCTGCTTGAAGAAATTGGTGTACAGAATTGATGTTAGAGTGAAGTCCCCTTATATTGCTAAAGAAAAAGCTGCACCGACGAGCAGCTTTGGGACGTTGCAATGCTCTATTGCTGCTGTACAAAATTCACAGCTTACTTCTTTGGCTCGGTCAGGAACGATGTCACGTTTCAACAGCTGATGCAACTGCTGTACTTTGGATGCTGCTTGAACATCCCCAATGTCAATGTAAACATTTCCTCCACTACGTTGTCTTGCTTGACCAAAAAACTTTTCTAGGGGATCTTGTGAAAAAATAGCAGGTAGGATGTAAGCAAAATCATGGGTTTCAAAAAGATATTGTGCTGCTTCTATGTTATACCTTGTTGTGATGACAAAGGCATCTGCTGTTGACTGTGTTAGTTTCTTCTCTCTGCCATGCCCACCAGTCCACCGACAGCTGGATACAACTGTACATATTTCCTGCAGAGCTTTGAAGTTTGTACAGTTTAATGTCCAAGGTTCACGATATTGGTCTCGTAAATGAACTGCGCTGTACTTGCTTTTAACATTCATCATTTTAAACCAATTGGTTACCAGTGTTATGTATATCACTGTTCCATCCTGAAATTTAACAGTTCCTTCAAGACCTTCAAATTCAGCAATCGTTTTCTCATTGAACACTTGGCAAATTAAGGGCACACTCTGACGTTGCAATGGTTTAGGAAATACTGATGAGCGTGTGAGTTTTGTCAGACGAAGTGGTGTCTTCTGATCTTCATTGTAAAGAGCTTTAACATCACTCCAACACGCCAAATATTCTGTACCGTCCTTGCTAAAATGTAATTCTTAGTGATCCAGTTGTTTCTCATATTCTTGAGGATGTGAACATAATCATAGACAAGGAAAACATTTATGCCATCTGGTGCTAGTGTTACTTTTCCAGGACCCCCAAACATTCTGTAAACAGCTTGATTCAGTGGACAGTTGTCACAGACGAACGATACTGGATGGCCACCACTAGCTTTAACAACATATACAGCCTCAAGTAATATTTCCTTCAGTTGAATAGCATTCAGTTTTGATACAGGATGAATTCGTATGATGTACCGTGGTCCTCCATAGTGACAAACAACTTAAATAGCAAGAGCAGATGTTGCTAGATTTTCTGGTCCGTTTGTTGCATAGCCTACTATATGCTCTCCTGTAAATCTAAGGGACTGCTTAAGCTTGACTTCATCAAACAAAATGTTAACTAACCGCTGTTGTGGCTTCAACTGATCAAAAAGGATTGGGAGACACTTGTCAGCATAAGTGCGAGATAACAATTGGCGAATCTGTTTCTCACAAGGAAGACTAATTGCTTTGGAGTTTCTAAGCATTCTATATGCTGCGGGTGATATACAAAACAGTTCTGCTGCAAGAATTAACATATGCTTTGTATATCGGCGATTTTTAGGAGGAATAAGGAGTTGTAACTGTGCTTGAATTAACTGAAAACCTTCAATTTCATGAAATTCTGTGATAGAGTCAAGTTCTGAAATTATTCTTTTTAAGCGGTTAGTATTAGTTGCTTCATGAGTGTTCATAATTTTCACTATTTCTTCAATTTGAGACCACTTACTTACCAAGGTATTTTTTTGAAGATTCAGTTTACTTTTTGGTATCTCCAAGCCACTTTTCTCTGCTACTACCAGCTGCAGAAAACCAAAAGGAGACTGTACCTCTTTAAAATGAAGAAACTTATCAACTGCTCTACCATTACCATCTGTCTTAAACATTGTCAGTTCTCTACCATTTTGCATTATATAAAACTCAGGGAAATGTTTTCCAATCTCTCCTGCAAATTTGTCATAACTATGCATTTTGTCTTGTTCATTTTCAAATTCAGTTTGTTTTTAAGTCTTGCTTCACTTGTCACTGTTTTAGTTAACCTAGGAGCTGACGTAAGTTGTTTGAGGCAAGACTTGGGTACACCTTTAAAAACTGTAGGAGGCCCAGCTGGTCGTTTTCCTCCCCGAACTGTGACCCAATCGCAGTCGAAGTGTGATGCACAAATCCATAGTTTCGACCTGTCTCTCAAACATTCTGGGCTATTTGGCATAGCACTAATCCATGCATGTCGTTCTTGTTCTTCATTCGGGAAACACACCATAGGACTGTATGGCTCTCCCCTGTAGTTTCCACGACAATTGAATGCAGCACATCTTTTCGGCATTGTTCCTGTAAAGCAAAAAAACAAGAATAGTTGTAAAATGGTTATCAGTACATATCAAAGCAACCCGTTGACATCAGCTCAATTCTAATATTTATCAGCTAAATAAGTTGTTAACACAGATCCTTTTGTGACTGGTAAGTATTTATAAGAAAATTACTTACAATAAGCTGAGAGATAACGAACAACAGAACAAAAATGTGTTGCCTCTAACGTGTCTCGTGGGTGACTGGCGTCTGGCATCGTCCTGGGCTGTTCGTTTTCTGGCGAGACATTATGTCGCCAATATGGCGGGGATATGGACGATTGCGTGTGAAATTACATGCATTTATATGTAAAGTTGTGTTTGTGTACATATTTTTGTGTTTAAGAAAGTCGGAGAGACCACTGCTTTCATGATACTGCTTTTAAGCAATGGACCCAAGTTTCAAACTCCGAGAGTGCTCGTTTCCAGTCCTTATGTGGTAGAACTCCAATAAACTTAAAAAATAACAACCCCAGGATCCCCCGTCAAAATATATTTGTACATTTTTTGGTAGAAACATGCCTGGCCTTCCTCCAAAATTACAGGCTCGCTATCGCTCGCCCGGAAAAAATCGACTCCTAAATTACTCGAAAAGTCTTAATATTGACTAAGAAAAAGGTCGAAAAATCTTAAAATCGCCAAACAAATGGGCCGAAGGTCTTAACATCTGAAAACTAAAGGGGCTAAGTATGAGGGAGAAGGGTGTCCTGAAAAACTGACCATCTTCCCTTGAGTTCCCTAGTATGGCTAATTTAGATAAGTGGACTGTATATTATTGTTATTGAAGAAACATTAACCATATAGAATATAGAATTACCCTTTGATGAACTCAGCTGGTGATTGGAGGATGGCGGAAAATAGGCTAGATGACTTGAAGTGGTTAGTAAGGTAAACAGCGTATGAAAAGAGGCTACAATAGGCTAGGATAGGCTAGATATTTATGTTAAGTTGTGCTAAATAACAAAGATGATGATGGTGTGACTATATGGAATATGAGATGAAAAGTGAAGCGAAAACACCTGGTGAAATAACTAGAAGAAAGAAGGCTTAGCGTGTGTAGCTGGGACGGAGGTTGGTTGCAGAGTGGGCGAGCGCGTTATGTTTGTCAATGTTGTGACATACCGCGCACGCGCATAACATATGGAAAATGTATCCCATCTTCTTTACAATGAGATACTTATAAACAATCTTAAATAATACAAATATATATATGTATGGGCATTATAATCCTACAATACTTTCCCATATACTACTATAGAATAATATATTCTACCCAATCATGGAACGTTCGACCAAGGTTATGGAAGCGTTCAACTTAAGACTACGGAATGATACGTAACGCTACATCAACCCAGATTACGTAACATCGAGACTGTTCATACTAGTTTGAGTACACTAAGTATGGACATATTCCCACCAACAGAAAATATACAAAATTTACATGATTAGATTTGCCCGGAGGCAATCTTATCCCGCCAAGCTTGGGAGGATATCTGGGCTGCCTGTCGACGTGGGCGTTCGCCAGACGCGTCAACAGGCTGCGCCGAAGTAGAAGCCAGAGAGGGGACTTCAATGGATAACTGATCCGAGGGGGTGTCCTTGCGATCTAGGTCACCCTCAAGAGGATATAGTCGGACTGTTGGCCGTGTGATTACTTCAGTCCTGGTGCGAACCTCACCATCACGACCTGGTAACAACTCCTCTATCCGACCCAATTTCCAAAATGCGCGCGGGCCCTCCTCATGGATGGTTACCACGTCCCCTACCCTAGGCCAATGACCTTTTAATGGTGTTAGTTTATTCTTTTGCGCTTCCCTTAAAGTCACCAGATATTCTGTTGACCAGCGATGCCAAATATCTCGCGATAATTTACGAATGCATTTGTAGCGGGCCGATATCACTTCCTTACTTATGTAGTCTGGATCTTCCATAGTATCCTCGTCATGCTCTTCAGGAAGATCCCGCAGTCTGTATCCACGTACCAGTACTGAGGGTGTGATTGGGGTAAGGTCTTCCAAATCACCAGAAGCATAGTATAGAGGGCGATCATTTACGGTGGCTTCAATCTCCAAGAGTATGGTGTTGAGTTCCTCAATCGAGATGAGAGCTCTACCCAACACCTTCTTCAGACCCGCCTTCACGATGCCTATGGCTCTCTCCCATATGGCGCCAAACCAAGGCGCTCTGGCGGGAATGAAACGCCATTCGCATTTTACATCCGCTAGGCAGGTCTGAATCTTAGGATTGTTGCTCACTTCTTTGAGATATGTAGATGCCCCTATGAAAGTCTTTGCATTGTCACTCAGCATGATACGCGGATATCCCTGTCTACTGCAGAATCTTCGGAAGGCATGTAGGAAGCTATCACAAGTGAGGTTGGTGACCAGTTCCAGGTGAATTGCCCTGGTAACAGCACAAGTGAAAAGTATCATATACACCTTAAGATTGGGTGAATCTTTCACAGGGATTGCTCCACTGTAGTCAACCCCGGTAACTTTGTAAGGGTCACCTGGGGTAGTTCGCAGGTTTGGTAAGGGAGGAATTCCGACGGGATCATAAGGTGTTCCCTGTACTCTTCTACACTTTAAGCATTTGCGAAGGACTTTCTTGACCACCTGCCTGATTCTAGGCACCCACCATCGTTGTCTTACATAGGTGACTATATGACCAACCCCATAATGACAACAGAGTCGGTGACACCTATCGATGAAAAGATGGGTGAGGGGATGATTGGGGGGCAGTAGTATTGGATACTTACTTGCCTCAGAGAGGGCTGCCAATCGTAATCTGCCTCCGCAATGTATCAAGTCCCCCTTCAAGTGTAAGCCCAACTGGTTGATCAGGTTATTCCTATACTTTGTTCCCTTAACCAGTAATTTATATTCCTGCGTATATATTTCTTGTTGACAGAGCTTATGTAATAATTTATCTGCAATTCTGATCTCCTTCACATTGAGGTAAGCACTACCTGTGGGCGGTGTGCCTTTAATTTTTGCTTTTACATTTCGTACAAATCGTAACACCCATGCTGTAACACGTTGTAACTTTTCATAGCTGCTGAATCTATCCCAGTCCCATAACCGTGTGTCTTCGTCAGGCACCGAGTCAATTACCGGTGCCACAATAGCAGTGTGTTGCTCGCTCAAATCTTTATTCTCTGGCCATTCATTGGGATCATTAAGCCAGCATGGGCCATTCCACCACAACGCAGAAGATTTGAGAAATTTAGCAGAGACACCACGAGTAATGCAGTCACTTGGATTCTCTTTGGTAGACACATACCGGAACTGTGCGGTTGGGAGCAGGGTACGAATTTCGTCGACACGGTTGGTGACGTACACTGGTAGCTTCTTACGGCTATGTAACCAGTAGAGCGTAATTTGGCTGTCACTCCATACAACTGTCTCAGAGATATTTAGCAAATTTTTAAAAGTTTCCTCTACAAAGTGAATGAGTCTAGCAGCCAACAGAACTGCAGTCAGCTCTAATTTTGGGATGGAAAGGGATTTGATCGGGGCGACTTTCGCCTTCGCCATGACTAGACGGCTGCCACTTGTGTCAACAAAGTATATGGCGGTGCCGTACGCGACCTTGCTAGCGTCTGAGAAGGCATGAATGGAAACAGGATGGTCCATGACAACTCTCCGAGGAAAATTAAAACCCTTACAGAGACGAAGATCCGAAATAATGTCATCCCACTCCTGAACCAGATCGCCAGTCAAAACCTCATCCCATCCTAATTTTATCCTCCATAATTGCTGAAGGAATAATCTCGATTTGATCGACACCGGTAGAACTATCCCCAAGGGGTCAAAAAGTTTAGCTGTCATACTCAAGCAAATTTGTTTTGTAATCTGCGAATATTGCGCGTACTGAACGCCGAATGAGAGGGTATCGGTGTCCGTTCTCCAAAACAACCCTAGCACTCTAACATGTTCCTGCTGTACAGCCGCCACACTATCCCGTTGCAGTACAGTCCGCAAAACAGAATTATTAGTCGCCCATTCACGCAAATGTAGATGGGCGTCATTCATAATCTCTCGGACTACAGCGTAGGTATCAACCAGGAAATCTTCTTCATTTCCTGTACCCAGTAAATTGTCTATATACAACCCTGACCGAATCTGATGAATAATCTGCGGATCTGCACTGACATAAGACAAATGTTTCAAAATGGTGGCGTTTAAAAGGAATTGGGAACAAGTCGCTCCAAATAAAACTGCCCGGAACCGGTAACAAATTAGGGGGGAATCCTCGGATAAGTAAGCCTCGGATACTTGGGCCACATAAATCGCGTATAGTCCTGGTCGTCTTCATGGAGTCTTAACATTAGAAATGCCTTCTCAATATCAGACACCCAGGCATACTTACCGAGTCGAAACCGAAGCAAAACCTGCGCTAAATCTGGCACCAGTGAGGGTCCAGTGTACAGGCAGTCATTAAGACTAGGATGACGTTCACTCATCTTGACGGAACAGTCGAAGACAATACGCACTTTTTTTTTTTTTTTTTTTTTTCTATGTGATTAAGGGAGGCAAAAGGCATAACTGCCTATAGCGAGTGCCTCCCCCATAGTTGAAAGAGTGACAGGGCCAAAATCAAGGGACGTTCGAGCCAAAATGCCTGGACACACGGAGTTTGAAGCAATTTAAGTCATAGGAAGAGGGAAAGACTGATTCTGGGAGAGAGTTCCAGAGCTCAGATGTTGAGTAGAAGAAAGTTTGAGAGTAACGTTTCACTCTTGGGTTGGAGAGTTGCACAGAGTAGGGGTGGGATTGAGTTGCAAGACGGGTACCACGTGCCCTACGTAAAGGAGGTGGTATGCACTGGGATAGCTCTGAGGAACACTGATTATTATAGTAGCGATAGAATAGCGAGAGAGATGCAACATTGCGGCGGAGAGAGAGAGATTGCAGAGAGTTGGTGAGTGGACGGGAGTTAATGATACGAAAGGCCTTCCTTTCAACTTTGTCTAGGAGAGCGGTGTGAGAGGAACCTCCCCACACATGTGAACAATACTCAATACAAGGGCGCACTATGCCCCTGTACAGAGCAAGAAGCTGTGCAGGGGAAAAGAACCCCCTAAGGCGGTTGAGCACACCCAGCTTCTGGGAGGCTGCCTTAGCAAGACTGGTAATATGGTCCTTCCAAATGAGAGCAGAAGAAAAAGAGACACCAAGAATATTGAGAGAAGATGAAGGGTTGATTTTTGTATTGTTGAAGAATAAGGGATAGTCCGCTGGGAGATCCTGACGGGTAGATAGATGGAGAAATTGGGTTTTGGAAGCATTAAAGTTAACAAGGTTTTCTCTGCCCCAATTGGAAATAGTATTTAGATCAGAATTTAAGAGTTCTATGGCTTCATTACGTTTGTCGTTGAGGGATTGCTGGCTGGGGCGTTCTGAAAAACTAATGGAGTAGTGTAAGGTTGAGTCGTCTGCGTATGAATGGATGGGAATTAAGGTACAGTTAAGGAGATCATTTATAAAAATTAGAAAGAGAATAGGAGATAGGACAGAGCCCTGAGGAACACCGGAGTTTATAGGGTGAGGAAGTGAACAATGGCCGTCCACAACCGCAGCTATGGAACGGCCGGAAAGGAAATTAGAGACAAAGGCACAGATGGAGGGATAGAAACCGAAGGAGGGTAGTTTAGAAATTAAAGATTTATGCCAGACTCTATCGAAGGCTTTCGATATGTCTAGTGCAATAGAAAAAGTCTCACCGAAGTCCCGAAAGGAGGATGACCAAGAGTTAGTAAGATATGAAAGAAGATCACCAGTAGAGCGACCCTTAAGGAAGCCATACTGGCGATCTGAGAGCAGATTATGAGAAGAGAAATGCTTAAGAAATTTGGAAGCAAGAATAGTTTCAAAAACTTTAGAAAGACAAGAGATAAGAGCAATTGGACGATAGTTGGAGGGTTGAGAGCGGTCACCCTTCTTTGGGACAGGTTGAATGTGAGCAAACTTCCAGCATGAAGGGAAGACGTTAGAGGATAGACAGAGACGAAAGAGTTTGCCTAGGCAGGGAGTCAGCACGGAAGCACAGTTTTTGAGAACAACAGGAGGAACACCGTCCGGACCGTACGCCTTATTAGTGTTAAGCCCAGAGAGGGTAGAAAGTACATCTTTAGAAGAGATTAGGATATTAGGCATAAGTAAGAGAGAGGAGGGCGGAGAGGGAGGAATAGCACCGGAATCATCCAAGGTGGAGTTTCTAGCAAAAGTTTGAGCGAAGAGTTTAGCTTTGTCAGAGGAAGAAGTGATGGTTGTGCCATCAGAGTGGGAAAGAGGAGGGAAAGACGAGGAAGAGAAATTGTTGGAGAGGTTTTTGGCTAGATGCCAGAAAGCTTGGGAAGAGCTAGAGTTGGATAGTTCAGTGCATTTATTATTGATGAAAGAGTGTTTGGCAAGTCGAAGAACAGATTTGGCTTGATTCCGGGCAGAAACATATGAAGAATGAGAGTCTTGAGTTTTAAGGCGTCGGTACCGTTTGAATGCTTCCTCCTTATTGCGGACAGCAGTAGAACAGGCGTGAGTAAACCAAGATTTTTTAGCATTAGTCTGAGAGAAAGAGAATGGAATGTATGCTTCCATGCCCGATAGGATTACCTCGGTAATGCGTTCAGCACTCTCCGAGGGTCCTCGGCCATGGAAGCAGAAATCATTCCATGGGAAATCAAAGAAGTACTGCCGAAGAGCCTCCCAGTCGGCAGCGCCAAAGTGCCACAAGCGCCGCCGGCTAGGAGGATCGGGTGGCTGTACTGGAGAGATAGGACAGGTGACAGAGATAAGTTTATGGTCGGAGGAGCCCAAAGGAGAGAAAAGATCGACAGTATAAGAAGAAGGGTTAGAAGTTAGAAACAGGTCAAGAATGTTGGGCCGATCTCCGATGCGATCCGGGATACGGGTGGGTTGCTGAACTAACTGCTCTAGGTCATTTAGGATAGAAAAGACGTAGGCTTGTTCACCAGGTGGATCAGTAGTGTGAGAGGAGAGCCATTGGCGGTGGTGAACGTTGAAATCTCCTAAGATGGAGATTTCTGAGAAAGGAGAAATGGATAGAATGTGTTCCACTGTAGAGTTTAGATAGTCAAAGAATTTAGGAAAGTTGGTAGAGTTAGGGGAAAGATAGACAGCACAGAAATATTTAGTAAGAGAATGACAGGAAAGTTTGAGCCATAAAGTTGAGAATTCAGAGGAGTCGAAATCGGGAACACGAGAGCAAGTGAGTTTGTTGTGCACATATGCACAACATCCGCCATTGGCTTTGAAACTAGGATAGAGAAAGTAGGAGGATACAGAGAAGGGGTTGCTGGATGTTGCTACAGACACCTGGGTTTCGGTGAGGAAGAGAAGATCAGGTTTGTAGGAGGAGAGATGGTGCTCAACAGAGTGAAAGTTAGAGGAAAGTCCGCGAATGTTGCAGAAATTAATAGAAAGAGTAACAGGCCGAGGTCCAGGTAATTGTGGGGGGTCGTCAGGGGATGGTCGGTCGGGTGAGGGGGCATTTATGGTCCCCCCCCCCCTGGGGACTCCGAGGCTGGGCTAAAATTAATCATTTTTGTGTTTTTTTAATTTTGGTGTGGAGGAATGAAGTGTGGTGTGCATGTTTAGTGTAGTGAAGTGGATAGGAGGAGGAGGTGTTTGTGAGAGCTAGCTGGATTGCTCTGGCGTAGTTTTGCTCTCCTTGATTACACCATGATGAGCCAAGTAATGCCCGGTATCTGATGTATCAAAAGGCACCTCTTCTATAAAACCCCGGGACACCTGTTCCTTTATGACTTTTGAGTATTCCTCACAAAAGTCAGGCTCCTTGAGGAATCTTTTCTGAAGTCCCCGAAGACGGCCTATGGCCAAACCCTTGTTAGATGGCAGCTGATCCTTGGAATTGTTCCAGGGCAGTCTTACTTTATACTGTTGGCTGTCGGGATCGTAGGTAACGGTATCCTCGTACGACGATAGTGCTTGACACTCAACCAGTGAGTATTCCTTAGGGGTTATCCCGATATGATCTAATTCCCACAAAACATTTAAGTCATTTTTGCATGGTGGAATATTACCAGTGGACATGTATTCGTCCATTGGTGTTACTGCTACTTTCAATACAGTAATTACTTCTGTGCTGGAGCTTGTAGGCTGTGTCACATATGAACCACTGATGGCGTACCCGTACTTGGTAGGAAGCAGAATTAGACTACCTGACCTTTTATACCCAGGTCGCACTATATCGTAGTAGTGATCCGCACCGATGAGCAGCTCCAGCTGATCTGTGTCCGTTGCGTGAGGATCGGCTAATTTTATGCCTTTACTTTGTAAACTAACCAGTTTAGACTTTAGGTTAAGTTCACCTTTATGTTCTGGCAATTCATCAACCACTATTGCGTGCAGTGCCACAACATTATATTCCCTAGAGGCCTGTTTCCCGGTAAATCCGTGAAGACATAACTCCTCAGTTCCTTTAGAAATGTAGGAAAGGGAGGATAGAACAGAAGACTTCACAAAGGTCCTCTGAGAACATTGGTCAAGTAGCGATCTGATTTTAACACAATTATTATCCTTACCCTTTACCGGCAGCTGTACGGTGGGCAAGATTACTGTATTTTTACCTGTGGCAACGGACATTGTAGTTGAAGTAGCAGCAGTATGCTCTCTCTTGGTGTTATCCTCCGCTGGTCTACTTTCTTTCCCTTGTTTTTGTATACACAGGGAATGAAAGTGTTTGCCCTTACAAAACTTGCAGCTTCTTACGTTAGGATTAGTACAACCCGAATGGCCATGGTCTTTTGACAAGCACCCAGTGCAGAGACGTAGTTGATGGGCTCTTTTAACTTTAAGAGGCCCTGTCTTATACTTCATACACTTGTACCATAAATAATTGGTGCCACTACACAGAACACAGTTGAATTTCCTGTACTCACTCTGGGCGGTAAATGTTGCCGTAGCCATGGGTGTACCCCCTACTCTGTCTTGACCCGCCATATTGTACACTTCAGCCTGGAGGCAATGAGTGAATTTCTTATAATCCAGGCTCGAGTCTCCCATTTCCCGTTATATGGTTTCTTTTAGTGGTGATGGTAACTTATTGACAAGAGTCACCACACAAAATTCCTCCAAACAAATACCATGGCTAATGATTGACCTCATCACACTCTCTGTATTGGCATAGAAGTCCTTCAGGTCAGCTGTTTGGTGTTTGGGTGACACTAATTGATTGAATTTGGTAACATAAGCTGCCTTGATTCG
>JBAKBP010031455.1:0-24423 GCA_037953745.1 Lithodes maja | reverse complement strand
GTGTGTGAACGTAATCTCCGATTCATTTTCATCAATTTGTGTCTCTTATTCAATAAACCGTTTTAGTAGAATGTTTGTTTAATTTATCATTGTTAATTGTTAAATAACAGTTTTCTAATAACATAGTCCCATCGCGTTAATAATTGAACAGCCTTTATATATTTATATAAATCTATATATATACACACCGTTAATCCTGTAAGCTGGCCGAACAACAAAATATACTGTATCGATCGGTATAAATATATTGGATAGGCGTGTCTTTGATTTGTATCACGGGTAATTAATTAAGGAATATTTTCCTACGAGATCCTTTATCTTAGTGGCCCAATTTATATACAAATCAGGGAGGCGACCTATTACATCGCTCATCAGAACTGTGTCATCCGCAAACAGCAGTATAGGCAGCTTCCACTCATTTCCCTCCCTTTTCAGCGATACACCAACATCCACTGCTCTTCCTAGTATTTCTTTCATGACTCCATCCATATATACAGTAAACAACCACAGGGACATCACACACCCCTATTTCAAACCAACACTCAGGTCAAAGAACTCGCTCTGCTCATTCTCCACACATACTGCCGCCTTTGCACCCTCATACATGCTCTTCACTGCTTTCAGCAACTTGCCATCTACTCCGTATATTGTAATTACTTTCCACATGCCTTCTCTATCCACTCTGTCATAGGCCTTCTCCAAGTCCATAAAGGCAACATACAACTTTTGTTGCTTCTCCAGATATTTCTCCACAACACAATTCAGGGTAAAAATCTGATCTACACATCTCTTCCCATCCTAAAACCTCCCTGCTTGTCGCCTATCCATTTCTCCGTTCTCACTCTCACTCTCTCAATCACTACCCTACTGTACACCTTCCCTACTATGCTTAAAAGACATTTCCTCAGTGGTTACCACACACTCCTCTTTCCCCTTTGCCCTTATATAGGGGGACTATTATGCCAGTCTTCCAATCATCGGGTGCATTCCCCTTCTCCCATGCTAGTTTGCACATTTTCCATACCCATTCGATCACTATCTCACCACCATACCTCAACATTTCCCCACACACTCCATCTGTTCCTGGTGCTTTCCCCAACTTCACTCTTTTCATAGCTTCCCACACTTCTGACCTCCTGATCCCCACCTCCTCCTCCACTACTTCTCCTCTTCTCCCTCCCATACCATATCCAACTATGTTTGCTGGCTCTTCATTCCTTACAGTTAGCAACTCATTGAAGTACTCCCTCCATCTTTTGACTCTCTCTTGCTTCTCGGCTAGCATTCTCCCATTCTTATCTTTCACACCCTTACTGTTTCCCTTGCTACCTTCCCTAACTTTCTTGACTTCTTTCCAGAACAGTTTCTTACACTCCCTCCATTTTACACTCATATTCCTTCCAAATTCCTCATCTACTCTTCTCTTACTTTCCTTCACTATTCTCTTCACCACTCTCTTTCCCTCCACGTACCTCGCTCGTTTCTGCCTCTCCAAATCATCATTCCCTCTACTACCCAACCACTCTCTATACACTTTCTTTTTGTCTTCCACAGCTATTTTTACATCTTCTGTCCACCATGCTGTACCTTTCACTCCCCTCCCTCTTCTCCTGACTCCACACACCTCCTCACATGCTGCACAGATCTCTTCCTTAAACACCTTGCTTATCTCCTCCACTTCCTCCATATCTTCCAGGTCGAGCCCACCTAGTCGTCTTTCTACTGCTCTCCTGTACTCTTCCCTGATTTCCTCCTCCTGTAGCCTCTCCACCCTCCTCACCATTCCCCCTTCCTCTCGCCTCCCTCCAGCTCTCCTTACCCACTTCTTTTGTATCTTAACCTTAGCTACTACTATATAATGATCAGACAGACTCCCTCCAATACCCCTATACACCCTAGTATCCATCACAGTTTTCTTCATTCTTTCATCCACACATATATAATCAATCAGTGACTTTCGTTCCACCACTGTCTTATCCTTCATCGTCCACACCACTTTTCATGTGTACCTGTGTATCATTTTGTGTCGGAAGAAGGTGTTGGCTATCCACAACCTCCTCCCCACACATACGTCCACAAGTGCACTACCATTCCCATTCACCTCTGATGGTACCCCCCATCCTCCCACCACTCCATCAACTTTCCTATCACCCACCTTACCATTCATATCCCCAATCAGAAATACTCTTTCGTTCTTGTCAAATTTATCCAGGCACGCCTCCACATTCACCCAGAACTCTTCTTTCTCTCTTACAAGTTTATCCTCTGTCGGAGCATACACACACACACAAGCACCCACGTTTGTATTCCTACTTTCATTCTCACCCACACAATCCTAGAACCCACAGACCCATATTCTCTTACACACTCCTTCCATTTGTTACTTACAAACAAACGTGCACCTTCTCTCGCTGCTCCCTCACTCACTCCAGCACACACACCCATTCCACACTCCCACTCTCTCACATCTGTATCCTTCCATTTGGTCTCCGTCATTCCACATACATCCAGCCTGGCATTCACTAACACTTCCAGTACCTCTCTCTCTTTTGTGCCATCATTCATGCCACTCACGTTCCATGTACCTATTCTCAGAATGTCCGTAGGGTTGTCCATAGTCGGTCGGGGTTCGTCAACACAGGGTCCGTCCGCATCCGAGGCTAGTTGTTCGTTTATGGTTGCTACGATAACATTTACAAAACAGATGTAGGACAACTAATAGCACTGATTCTCTTACAGGTCCTATGGCACTGATTAAACCACCATATGAATGACACAGCTTTAATGTTACTTATGAAGGAAGAAGAAGTTGTGGAAAGCCGAGAAGAAGATGGTATGATATGGTGTCAGAATGTGTGTCAAAGCGTGAAAAGGGAATGGTTGAAGCAAAGCAATTAGCAAATGACAGGAATGAATGGAGAAAGTTTGTTAGAGAGAGTACATGAAAGTCTCTGGACCCTTTTAAATGACAAACCTGGAAGGTCTTTATCCGAGTTGTTGATGTGATGAGACCTTGTCCGGAAGTATAACATCTGAGGTGAAACCATTGATTTCGGGGGCTAATGAGTGACTGGTGCTTCTGTATGCTTGTGTGCTTGCTTTTTGTGGTCGAACTGTTATGTGTTAGTCTCCTGTCACCTCTTTTTCCTTTATCATGTTTCTTGCTGATCCTCCATACCCCTTGTGGGAGTAAGGGCTGGCTACTGACTTACTGCTAACATTAGTGTAAGTCAGAAGGAAGGAAATGAGGAACAAGACAGAGACCAGGTGAGGTGCTAGCAAACATAGAAGACTAAAGTAAGGGCAACAAGAAACAGTAACAAGAAATAGGGTGGTCAGCATGGAAGTAAAGAAGTCCTTGCATTACAGTGTGGTAATCCTGACATTTGACTTACGGGAGCGAAGCATGGACATTGGTGAAGAGACTCAAACCAAGAGTGAGAGGGGTGGAAATCAGTTACTTGAGAAATGCATGCGGAGTTACATGGAGAGATAGACAGACGAATGAGGAAGTACAAAAGAGGTGTGGTGTGGATGTAGATGTGCTGGAAAGTGTGAAAAGGAACACCTTGAGATGGTTCGGACATATGGAATGTATGAAAAGCGAGAGAATGACTAAGAGGGTGTACGAGAGCAAGGTGGAAGGACAGAAAGGGAGAAGTAAACCGAGGGAGAGGTGGAAGGATGGAGTGAAAAAGTATATGAGTGAAGGCGGTGCTGGTTGGGAGGAGAGGCATCGACTGATTGGGGAAAGAGGCGATTGGGGGCATTTCGTTCGTGGCCACCCCTTTGGGGATCACAACGTCAGGCGATAGATAGATTAAATTAATATTACATACAGTATTATATACCATCACTACGCTATTCAAGAACACCAATGCCAAATACCTTCAGAAACTGGCCACCAAGAGAGTTTTGAGCATAAAGGGGATGTCACACGAGCGCATTTTCCGGCAATTTTCAATTAGCAAGTTTTGTTCTCGTACTATTTTGAGGCTCTTTCACATTGGCATCGGAAACTAGATCGACGGTAGATTATGTTAGCTAGTTTAATTCTTACGTAACTTATATTTTGAAGCTGCCAGACTACAATTGCCCGTAAAAATTTATGGAAAAAGCGCTCGTGTGACACTGGCTAAAGAACCCAGAATTAAATATCCAATTCCCTGACTTTACGGGCTCATTCCGGCCGTAATTAGGAAGATCTGCGGCTTTAAAGGGGTAGTACTCGCTGGTTATGGACCCCCTTCTCCCTCATGTTTAGCATATTAGTTTTTATATTTTAAGACGTTCGTTCCATTAGTTTGGCGATTTTGAGACCTTTCGCACCATTTCTTTGTCAATATTAAGACATTTTGCGCCATATAATTTTCGATTTTTTTCCTGGCGAGCGATAGCGAGCCTCTAATTTTAGAAGGAACCGGCCTTTGGCCGGGAAATGTTTCTACCGAAAAATGTACAAATTTATCTTGAAAGGGGGTCTAGGGTGTGTTTTTCTAAGCTTGATGGAGGTCTAGCGAGGAAACTGAAAAATAAAATAATAAATAAATATAAAGACCAAAAACCAAGCACTACCCCTTAATTGACCCACATCATACCGGGCCGGAGTATTTACATTCGATTATCCTGACGTGTGGAGGAGGGCGGAGGCGAGAGGGGAGGGGAGAATAATAGAGAGTCTTGATTATGGTAATACTGAGTCGGGGTGGAGGTTGGAGGTGGTGGGTGTGTGTTACTCAGTTACTTGTTCGTCAAGGGGAATCCACGGAATGCGAGCTAAGCTCATTATTATCGCGCCTCCTTAACTGGGAATGTATTGCGTGAAATGCATGTTAAGTGTTTTATGTACTGTTGGAATGGCTGTGGATGTGTGTGTAGTCTGTATTTTAGCCAATTGGCGTCATCGGAAACGAAGGCTTAGGGTGGATCTGTATGGTACCATTCTCACTATAGACGGTACCGTCTCGCCCGAAGGCTTAGGTAGCCATCAGCTTAGGTGAACCATATGATACCCATCTCGCCTTGTACCATTTTTGCCAACCCCAGATGGGACGTCACTACGTCGTCCACTTATTCCAGGTACCTATTTACAGCTAGGTGAACTGAGGCTAACACATGAAAGGAGACAAGCCCAATTTGTCTCCGCCCGGCCGGGGATTGAACCCCCGACTCCTCGTGTGAGAGACGAGAGCTCTACCTACTAGGCTACGGGCTGTGTGTGTATGTGTGTGTGTGAGGGTTGGGGGGGGGGGGTTTAGTCTGTAGGATTTGTTTTTTACACCATGTCCGTAAAGAGGTTTATGGAGCTCCGATCTTACTTCCAACCATCTTGACAATTTTATCAACAAACCTAAACTTCGTTTGTGCGAAAATAGCCTCCCTATAATCTGCACCCAGGGCCTGAATCGAACCCTGGATCCTTGGGCTACGAGGTAGACACGTTACCACGAGACTAATAAAGGTACCTCACTTAGCCTGGTAGTCTAAGTGTATTTCCGCATCTTGTTCAGTTTAGGATAACCTATTTTCACTGACTTTACAAGTTGTGGTGGTGAAGGTTGTGGTGGTAGTAGTATTAGAGTTTATAATGGTAGTGGTGATAGTAATGATGGTAGTAGGGATAGAAATGATGGTGGTAGTAATGATGGTAGTGGTGATAGTAATAAGGGTGGTGAAGGTGGGTGGTGATACATAATGATAGTGATAGGGAGGGTAGCTGATAACAGGGTTGTCAGGGGATTTGGGGTGTGATAACACACACACACACACATACATATACTGTATATAACACACACACACACACACATACATATACTGTATATAATACACACACACACACACATACTGTATATAATACACACACACACACACACACATACACACACACGCATACATATAATGTATATAATACACACACACACACACACACACACACATACATATTCTGTATATAATACACACACACACACACACACACAAACATACTGTATATAATACACACACACATACATATACTGTATATAATACACACACACACACATACATATACTGTATATAATACACACACACACACACATACATATACTGTATATAATACACACACACACACACATACATATACTGTATATAATACACACACACACACACACACGCATACATATACTGTATATAATACACACACACACACACACACACATACATATACTGTATATAATACACACACACACACACACACACACACACACACACACACACACACACATATACTGTATATAATACACACACACACACACACACACACACACACACACACATACATATACTGTATAATGTATATAATACACACACACACACACACACATACATATACTGTATATAATACACACACACACACACACACACACACACACACACACACACACACACATACATATACTGTATATAATACACACACACACACACACACACACACACACATACATATACTGTATATAATACACACACACACACACACACACACACACACACACACACACATACATATACTGTATATAATACACACACACACACACACACACACACACACACACACATATATATACTGTATATAATACACACACACACACATACATATACTGTATATAATACACACACACACACACACACACACATACATATACTGTATATAATACACACACACACACACACACATACATATACTGTATATAATACACACACACACACACACACACACACATACATATACTGTATATAATACACACACACACACACACATACATATACTGTATATAATACACACACACACATACATATACTGTATATAATACACACACACACACACACACATATACTGTATATAATACACACACACACACACACACACACACACACATACATATACTGTATATAATATACACACACACACACATACATATACTGTATATAATACACACACACACACACACACACACACACGAAATGAAAATGACCATCAAACGCCCTTAATTTGGCTGTCACTCTTTCAACTTTGGGGGAGACACTTGTTACAGGTATCTTTGCCTTTTGTTAAGAAATCGCTTTTTTAAAGATATCAGTAAGAGTCAGGAGTCGCAATGTCACCGACCAGACCAGATGGCTGGAGTAAAGTAGGATAGAAGAGTAATTGGACAGAGGAAGAACAAGCTGAGAAGGGAGAAGTACAGTAGACGATAGAAAGTTCTCGGGCTCAACCAAGTTGGTCCATTGTTTTGTTTTTTAAAAGAAAACAAAAATGTCACAGAGTCGAACCCCAAAAGCTTTTAACTCGCCAGACTGAGGCAGCTTAAGGAACAATTAAGGCAGCGTGTAAAACAAGCCCCCCTCTGTCCTTCCTTCCCCCGGCTTTATCAGTAACCCCTGGACCTGTCCACCACCCTCCCTCCTCCCTCTGTCAACACCACCACCACATACAGTCACAAGCAAATGTCAGGGACCAAATATACATCTACAGCTTCAGTTATCTTTTTCCGATATATGTAGAAGCAGCTCCAACAAAACTGTATAACTGCAACTACAATAACATCTATAACTATAACTACAACTCTAACTACAACTACAATAACAACTACAATAACATCTATAACTACATATATAACTACAACTCTAACTACAACTACAATAACATCTATAACTATAACTACAACTCTAACTACAACTACAATAACAACTACAATAACATCTATAACTACAACTCTAACTACAACTACAATAACATCTATAACTATAACTACAACTCTAACTACAACTACAATAACAACTACAATAACATCTATAACTATAACTACAACTCTAACTACAACTACAATAACAACTACAATACCATCTATAACTACAACTACAATAACAACTACAATAACATCTATAACTACAACTCTAACTACAACTACAATAACAACTACAATAACATCTATAACTATAACTACAACTACAATAACATCTACAATAACATCTATAACTATAACTACAACTACAATAACTACAATAACAACTACAATAACATCTATAACTACAACTACAACTCTAACTACAACTACAATAACAACTACAATAACATCTATAACTATAACTACAACTACAATAACATCTATAACTATAACTACAACTCTAACTACAACTACAATAACATCTATAACTACAACTCTAACTACAACTACAATAACAACTACAATAACATCTATAACTATAACTACAACTCTAACTACAACTACAATAACATCTATAACTACAACTCTAACTACAACTACAATAACAACTACAATAACATCTATAACTATAACTACAACTACAATAACATCTATAACTATAACTACAACTCTAACTACAACTACAATAACATCTATAACTACAACTCTAACTACAACTACAATAACAACTACAATAACATCTATAACTATAACTACAACTCTAACTACAACTACAATAACATCTATAACTACAACTCTAACTACAACTACAATAACAACTACAATAACATCTATAACTATAACTACAACTCTAACTACAACTACAATAACATCTATAACTACAACTCTAACTACAACTACAATAACATCTATAACTATAACTACAACTACAATAACATCTATAACTATAACTACAACTCTAACTACAACTACAATAACATCTATAACTACAACTAGAATAACTACAATAACATCTATAACTATAACTACAACTATAACTACAACTACAATAACAACTACAATAACATCTATAACTACAACTCTAACTACAACTACAATAACATCTATAACTATAACTACAACTACAATAACAACTACAATAACATCTATAACTATAACTACAACTCTAACTACAACTACAATAACAACTACAATAACATCTATAACTATAACTACAACTACAATAACATCTATAACTATAACTACAACTACAATAACATCTATAACTATAACTACAACTCTAACTACAACTACAATAATTAAAACTACAATAACGTTAACAACAATAACAATAATCTATAACATAACTATAACTACAATAACATTAACTACAATACCCGGTGCAATACAAGTAGAGTTTCGCCTTCATTATTTATTATATTTATTTATGTATTTATATATTTATTATTATGTTTATGTTTATATATAACACAAAATAACAACTCATTAACTCCTTCAGTAGGACGGGTTAATTCCAGTATTTTCTGATCCACATTGAACGATTTTTCATCAGCCCAAAAATTATTTTTCGTGGTCAAGTAATAACGCAATAGGTTTTCTAATGTTTGACTCAGACATAATTTCCCCAAAACATACAATCGTCTAATGCTAGCCAGAATAAACTATTAAATGGCGTCAACGTATACAACACAAGTAATGGTGTAATATCTTAGTTCGTGCGTGTTGGAGTTATAACATATAGCATAGGACACAATGCCATAAGGTAACAAGTCCTCATTGCTATGTTATATTATATCATCACATATTAATGTAATCGTATCTCTATGTATTAATACTAATCTAATTTATTAATTTCACTCCCAACACCAAACACCTTCCAATGAAAGTAATGAAAGCATGTGCTCCTCCCGGGATTCGAACCTGGGTTACCACATATAGATAAAATATTTGACTTTGAATTTTGAATTTTAATTTATGCTGTATAACCAAGCATACAATTATGGATACTGACCCAAACCTTTGCATGCGACTGTACCCAGGATAAACACGCCCACCCCACCACTTACACATCCACCAAGTCATGATGTTGCTGACTCATTAACATGCAGAATAGAGGCCCGGGGTTTTAAAAGAAGAAGTTGGTGTTATTTGCACATGGTGGTTTCCTGGATATCAGTATTTGTGATGTGTTTATCGGTATCTTGTTGTATTTTATGGAATATTACAGTTAATTAAATCTTTATTATTTAATTCCCCTGGCCATGATTTTCTTTACTCAATAATATTCAGAAAGACTGTTGGATTTTCAAAGAAGCAGTGATGTTTGTAAACGGAAGTTTGTTCTATAGATCAGTCTACTGTAGATGCGCGTCATATTTATCGTTAGTCAAAAATACACCTTGTTTAGTCTACTCTAATTATCTTCGTAAGCAGGTTAGACTATTGTATCTCAAACTATCCTAGAACTTAATATAAACACCATTTTCCATTTATTTTCATTGTATGTAAGGATTGTATTTATATCATTGTGCTTATAAGTAAACTTTGATCGAATCTAAGAACCTACGAGAATATTTTATTCCATAAATATAATCACGCTATATTCAGGGCATAGCTTTAACTCAATATAATACAATAAGATTAATTATAATTGCTATCATTAGTGCTTTGAATAATTTATAAATATAATACAATAGTAGAGTACAGTATAGTATTATTGTGAACCAGGAGGAACACCCTTACTCCAAAGGGTGTAGGCGCAAGTTGGACTAGATAATAGTCCATCAGGCGCCTGGCCCGTGGAGACGATTAATATGAAGGGTGTGCCTGGAAGTGTGGTGGGAGGGCTTGTGGCTTTGGCTCCGCTGCATGTCTGCCTGCCGAGATCGGAACCTCTCCGGGTGGTCAGGGGCCGGGGGAGTGCTGGAGCGACCTTGGTAACCCTGGTCTCTGGGTCTTCTCCTGGGTGACCTGGTTGTGTGAGAGTTTGTGTTTTTTATCTGTGTTTATTTTTTGTTTTGTGTTGTTTTTGTGTTTTCCCTGTTCTTGCTCTGTCTTGAGTCGGCTACCCCCAAAATGGGGATTGGGCCTGAGCATATAGATAGATAGATAGATAGATATATAGGAGGAACACAACTATGCCATTTACAAATTAAAATGACTAATAGTCCGTTCATTCGAAGTTGGCCAAAAATCGTAACCTCTAACCTGTATAACTAAAAAAGGACTAGATTAATCGAGCTAATATTTCTACCAGAGAGGATGATTTGGCTAGGGAATATGTGTGGAGTTACAGAGGCTATGAGTTACGATTTCTGGCCTGATAATAATTAATTGACTATAGTAATGCATTAGCTTCCTAATTCATAACTAATCTAAACAAACACACAAATAATCAAACAAGACGTCAATGATTATAATGAGAGCGTATGTGTGTGTGTTTTGTGTGTTTTGTGTGTGTGTGTGTGAATGCCCTGTGTGTGTAAATATTTGCCTAGTAGTGACGACGGCTGCATATTGATGTGAACATATACCTAACCAGCTCGTGTGTGTATATATGCCCCCCCCCCCCCCCATACACACACACTCAAGACACACCCCACACACATACACAACCACCTAAAATAATGTGATTGTGTGTTATTCTCTCATTGTAGGTCTTATATGGGATCTGAATTATTCCACTAAACGCCGCCTCTGAATAGTCTTTGCATCCTTAACCTTTTAAATTAACCCCTTCTGTACCGGCGACGTCTTTTTTATGTTATTCTAGCTATATTTAGACGATTTTGTGCAGTTTTAGAAGGATCTGTGGTAGTATACAGGGGTAAAGGAGATATAGTGTAGCCTTTTAATGGTTAGAGGTCCTTCCTAAACTTGATAATATCATCTAATAGTTGCCAGAATATAATAACAGCTACGTCACCGGCACAGTATGGGGTTAAACAACTTTTGTGCTTTACTTATAATATTTGAAGTGAGTGGGTTCGAATCCTGGTAAGGATACCTTTATTTATGCTCAAGCTATTACTTCAGCGTGTCCGAGTCCTTAGATTGTATGTGTAACACTTTACAATGAAGGTGATTGTACACTCGGATGTCATAGTCTGTAGCCCACGCATACAAATTCATTGTATGTGTAACACTTTACAATGAAGGTGATGGTACACTCGGATGTCATAGTCTGTAGCCCACGCATACAAATTCATTGTATGTGTAACACTTTACAATGAAGGTGATTGTACACTCGGATGTCATAGTCTGTAGCCCACGCATACAAATTCATGGACTTCACCTATTTCTAATTATGGAAGTATGTCTCTGGACAAGAGTTTATGAATATAATTATTACTAAATCAACTACAAAACTATTTATGCTATTAATTGGAAAGCAAGTTATATCCAAAAATCAATCCAGCTAGTTATATTTAAATAAAGAAAATTCTTATGAGTGGGCTAGATACTATGGCATCCGAGTGTACCATAGTAAACATCAACAAACACAATCATGCAAACAAAATCTGAAACAAACGGATACATATCAATGAACTCAACAAATAACTCATAATACATCCATCTATCCATCTATCTATATATCTATCAATCAATCTATCTATTTATTTATTGCCGAACGCCGTGAAGCCAAAAGAGTGGCCACGAACGAATCGCCCTCATGCACTTCTGTCCCCAGTCAGGTGGCGCCCCTCCCATCCAACACCGCTTACACGCATATACTTCTTAAGGGGAGATAGTTTGCTTTTCTAGACCCCCTTCTTCCTTATGTTTAGCCCCATTAGTTTTCAGATTTTAAGATGTTTACCCCATTAGTTTGTCGATTTTAAGACTTTTCGCCACATTTCATTGTCAATATTAAGACCTTTCGTGCTATTTAGGTGTGGATTTTTTTCATGGCGAACAATAGTGAGCCTGTAATTTTGGAAGAACCGGCCTTCGGCCGGGAATTTTTTCTACCGAAAAGTGTACAAATCTATGTAAAAAGAGGATCTAATGGAAGTTTTCTTTTTAAATTATATAAACACAAATATATATATAAAATAATTGACCAAAAAACATACCCTTCCCCCTTAACTCCATCCTTCCACCTCTCTCTCGGTTCGTAATACATGAATGGAAAAATGTGTAATGTTGTATTAATGTCCGTCAGATGTTGAATAGGGTGTGTAAATATAGAAACATGTTTCTATATCTCGTTCGAAACGATGAATTAATGCTTTAGATAGTGCTGATACCTATTATTGATCGTAATATACTTGGTGACGCGACATCACTTATTTGGCAGGCTGTACGTTACGAGTTTAAACGACACACATGAAAGGATAATTACGTAACCAGCTGCGTGTTACAAGTGCCCCCCCCCCCCTCCTCCTACCCAAAATCATCAAAGGCATCGACAATATGAACTGTAGTAAGTACTTCACTATCGACCAATCTAATTACACGCGGGGAAACGGTTGCAAAATTATTGGTAAATCTTTTAACTCACACGAATCTAAGAATTTCTTCTTCAATCGAGTTGTCAACTTGTGGAATGGGCTTCCCCGAAACGTTATAGACTGCATCACCGTTGATTCATTTAAACTCCGCTTAGACAAATATCTCGCATCAAACCCGCGACTGACTGCGTTTGTAAATGAATAACTTTATTTTATCCCCCCCTCAGTTACTAACCCATCTGTCCCCTACTAACTTCCTAATCCTGCCACGGACATTAGTTCCAGGGCAGTAATTCCCTTTCCAATGTTCCCTTACCCACTCTAAATCACTGTTTGGACACTTGATCCTCAGTGTTTTGGAGGACAAGCAACCTAGAAGGGTCACTAGATCTGTTGTTGCTTGATTTTCTTTGTACTCCTTTGTACTCCTTTGTACCCCTCTCAGGTTGATAGAGTGACAGAGCCAAAATCAAGGGTTACATTGGAGGTAATTTAGGAGTGTTGGAAAAAGGTGCGGTGTGCTTGTTAAGTGTAGTGAAATGAATATGAGGAGGAGGTGTTTGTGAGACTTCGCTGGATTACTCTCTGTGTAGGTGAGGCACAAACAAAAACAGTGAGAGAGGCCACAAAAATGAAAGAGGAGTTCCAGCAACTCCTGATCACATTTTACCAGGACGATCGAAGTAACTTACCCTACCCTAACCAAATGTAAATCCACCTCTCTTATGGGAGATTTCCACTCGAGGGATTTTGTTCTGGGCCCCCTTCCCCCTCATGCTTAGCCCCATTGCACTTGAGAGTTTAAGACTTTTGCCCCATTAGTTTGGCAATTTTTGGAACTTTCGCTCCATTTCTATCAATTTAATACCTTTCGTGCCATTTAGGTGTCACGAGCGTGTAATTTTAAGAGGAACCGGCCTTCGGCCGGAACTTTTTCAACCGAAATATTTACAAATATATCTTGAAAGGGGGTGTAAGGGGTGTAATTTTAAGCTTGATGGCGGTCTAGGGAACAAACTAAACAAATTAAAGATACATAAATGAGCCAATAAATACACCCACCCCCCCTTAACTTGACCTAACCTTACCAAGGGGAGGTGTGGCAGAGTGGTCTTGCCACTGGACTGGTAATCCAATGGACACGAGTTCGAATCCCAATATGTCAATGGGAAGATATTATTGGGATGGAATTTGTGCTGTACCTAGTTTCAGTGCATTACCACAGCACACCGAAATGCCAAAACAAAAATACCCTCATTGTTCCCTGATTAAATAGCATTGTATGAATATTCCCATATTCAAAATATGCTACAGGGGGGCAATGCCTAGTGAGTTAATTGCTCAATAAGTGGCGTTCTGAGAGTGAGGGTCCGAGCCTGGGGGAGTGACACTGTGAAGCGCAGAGGCAAAGCAGCTTCAGAGATGGAGTTGGGTTCGAGCCGTGAATAGGTGCTTTGCATGTCTAACTCCCTAGACTGGAACAAGACCTCACAGGCCTCACTGTGTTCAGCGGTAGAGTGTAAAGGCTATCAGCCTATGCCCGAGAGGGAGTAGTTGGAATATAGAAGAAAAAAAAAACATGTAAATCCACCTCTCTTCACGCCTTACGAGCGGGCCCGTCAGTAACTTCTACTACCCGCCCAGCGGGTGGTTTTACCCTAAACGACCTTGTTTCCGTGCTCTTTTTCATGCATAAACAAGAGCCAGAGCGTAATACAATTATGTATCCCTGAAAGGGCGATAATTGAGCTTTCCAATGACACCAGAACCATCCTTCTACGACGACGCATTCTCTTGCAACGATCGTGCAAGACGAGTACAAAATCCCTAAAATATGGTAATTGCCTTACATTATTCCCTGTGTAGCGAGGCAGTGAGTGTGGGTGTGTGTGGAGTAGGGCCCAGTGTTGGCGCGAGAGCCGTGCCGAACGGTCAGAGCCGGCCTACGCTCCTCCCCCCCCGCTCGTCTCTCTCTCGGAGCCAAATATTGCTCAGAATTGCACACCGCCTTAAGTCGGTCGCCGCCACATAGTCCTTTCTTCTCTAGCCCAACTTAAGTCCACCCCCGCCAGACAAGGGTTAACCTAACCGAAGTTAAAGTATAAGAAAATTCCGCGAGTGTATAAACCTCCCTCCCCTACACAACGGGCATCGGATGGTGGGGTCTGTGCATGCATTATCTCATTGAGTACCAGGGACGTTCTTTTCATTAGATTCTGACAACTTGTGGACGATTACATTCAGCTTAGGAAGGACCTCTAGCATTAATAAGACTTCAAACTATCTCAACCAACCCGTTTAACTACCACAGATCCTTCCTAAGCTGCATAATAACGTCTGCATATAGCTAGAATATAATGTAACCCGTCGCTGGGACTCAAAGGGTTAAACCCGGATTATATTGCCGAGAGATAGTTTTAAAATAAAACACCCCCAAGACCCTCCTTCAAGATACATTTGTACATTTTGCGATAGAAATTCGGCCGGTTTCTCTTAAATTACAGGCTCGCTATCGCTCGCCAGGAGAAAATCGACACCTAAATGTCACAAACAGTCTTAATATTAACAAAGAAATGGGGCGAAATGTCTTAAAATCGACAAACTAAAGAACCTAACGTCATAAAACATGAAAACTAATGGGGCTAAACATGAAGAAGATGGGGGACCAGAAAAACGGCCCATCTCCCCTTAAGGTATAAGAAAAAATCCTTAGTGTCTGAACCTCCCCAAACAACGGGAATAGGGCGCCGCGGGGTTTAAGATCTTTCGCTCCATTTAGGTGTATTTGTTTTCTGGCGAGCGATAGCGAGCCTGAAAATTTAAAAGGAAGCGGCTTTCGGCTGGGACGTTCTTCTACCGAAAAAAATACAAAATTTTCTTGAAGGGGTGGGGGGGGGGGGGGGTCTAGGGAGTGGTTTTGTAAGCTTGATGGAGGTTTAGCGAGGAAACTAAAAAAAACAAAACAAAATAGATAAACCAAAAAATAAACCCTTTAGGTAAGTTAGCGTGATCGTTCAGGAAAAAAACAAAAATAAAGATTAGCGCGAGTGCATAAACCTCTCCACACAACGGGAATCGTATGGCGGGGTCTGTACATGCATTATACCCGGATTTTAGAGAGAGAGAGAGAGAGAGAGAGAGAGAATTATATTGCCGAGGGATGAGAGATAGTATCGCTGGGGCCTCGGTGATTAGCGAGAACCGGACACTTGAATATTTCCTGATTTTTTGTTCCTGGTTGAGATAGATAGGTAGAGTGAGTGAGTGAGTGGGTGAGCGAGTGTGAGAGAGAATGTGTGTGTGTGTGTGTGTGTACTTACTCTAGTTGTACTTACTCTAGTTGTATTGCGGGAGTGAGCATGCTCGTTATTTCCCGCCTCCTATATGTGTAGGTGTTATATGTATCGTTGGAATGGCTGTGGATGTGTGTGTAGTCTGTATTTTTTAGCCAATTGGCGACATCGGAAACGAAGGCTTAGGGTGGATCTGTATGGTACCATTCTCACTATAGACGGTACCGTCTCGCCCGAAGGCTTAGGTAGCCATCAGCTTAGGTGAACCATATGATACCCATCTCGCCTTGTACCATTTTTGCCAACCCCAGATGGGACGTCACAACGTCGTCCACTTATTCCAGGTACCTATTTACAGCTAGGTGAACTGAGGCTAACACATGAAAGGAGACAAGCCCAATTTGTCTCCGCCCGGCCGGGGATTGAACCCCCGACCCCTCGTGTGTGAGACGAGAGCTCTACCTACTAGGCTACGGGCTGTGTGTGTGTGTGTGTGTGTGTATTGCTGTACACTGTAAAGAATAAATGGTATAAAAAGGGTATATAGAATAGTTTGATATATTAATAATTATTCTATTAAGCTTAGAAGGACCTCTAGCAATAATAAGGCTTCAAACTATCTCAACCAAACTCTTAACTTCTACAGATCCTTATACAACTACACAAAATCTGCTAAATACAGCAAGAATAAATACAGCAAGAATAAATACAGTTAGAATAAAATACAAAAATAACGCCGGTACAGATTGGGTTAACCCCTTCTGTACCGGTGATGTACTTGTCATTATATTCAGGCAACTTTTAGACGATTTTGTTCAGCTTAGGAAGGACGTCTACCCATTAAAAGGCTGCAGACTATCTCAATGTATCCTTTTAGTTACCGTACCATAAATCCTTCCTAAGTTTCATCAGATCGTGTAAATGTAGCTGAAATATAATATAAAAGACGTCGCCGGTACAGAATGAGTTCAAATATAGACCCCTCCCTCGTAGAATCAGAACAAGCTCATGCATTGATTATTGTTCACATGTGTGGGGAGGATTCTCTCACATAGCACTTCTAGACAAAGTAGAAAGGAAGGCGTTTCGTCTCATTAACTCCCGTCCACTCACCGATTGTTTGCAATCTTTCTATTTCCGCCGCAATGTGCATCTCTCACTATTGTATCGCTACTACAATAATCAGTGTTCCTCAGAGCTCTCTCAGTGTATACCACCTCCTCTACGTAGGGTAAGTAGTACCTGTCTTGTGACACAATTCCACCCCTACTCTGTGCAACTCTCCAACCTAAGAGTGAAACGATACTCCAAATCTGTCTTCTATTCAACAGCTGAGCTCTGGAACTCTCTCTCTGAATCCATCTGTATTTCATCCTATGACTTAAATTGCTTCAAACTCTGTGTGTCCGGACATTTCGGCTCGACCAATCCTTAAGTTTAGCTCTGACACTCTTTCAACTCTGGGGGAGGCACTCGTCACAGGAAATTTTGCCTTTTGTCTCCCTCATCTACATAACATAAAAGACTTCCTCGTAGTATAAGAACAATACTGCACACCTCCAACCCTCCACACAAATATCCATGTACGGAAACTAACTAGATATGTATCACAAATTACTCCCAGCTTGTATAATTTACCACTTCACTTGGATTACCTTCAAATATAGACAACAAAAATGAAAATAATAATACAAAAATAAAAAAGGAGAAGTTCAGGTAACATAGCATTTTCCTAATTTTGATGATCTTTAACCTCTTCAAACAATCATATTGTATGTGCATTATGTGTATAAAGGAGACAAAAGACAAAGCTGCCTGCAACAAGTGTCTCTCCCAAAGTTGAAGGCGTGATAGTAGCTATTTTAAATGTTTAGATTATATTTGTATTATTAATGGTATTTATATATATTGTTGTCATATACTGTATATATAGGATGACAGCTTACATACAGGCAAGCGAAAACCTCTTCATATCCCTCGTTCTTGATTATTTAATGTATACGCCTGTTAAACCGTCTTGATAGCGTAATGCATAAGTGGGCGGAATTTCGGTGTGAGTGTCCTAGGTTCGAGTCCTTGGAGTGCCACATATATTTGTTGATTTAATTAATTGGGTTTAGAAGTTAAGTTGGTTGGTGACAAATTATAATATACAATATAATATTATAATGTCTCCATTAAAGATTGAGGATCACAATGATATATTCCACCACAGTAAGTAACACGAAAATCCAACAAGGTTCATTCAGTTTCAATACGGCTCACTTCAATATCCCAGGCAGCATCAAATACGGCTCACTTCAATATTCCAGGCAGCATCAAATACGGCTCACTTCAATATCCCAGGCAACATCAAATACGGCTCACTTCAATATCCCAGGCAGCATCAAATACGGCTCACTTCAATATCCCAGGCAGCATCAAATACGGCTCACTTCAATATCCCAGGCAGCATCAAATACGGCTCACTTCAATATCACAGGCAGCATCAAATACGGCTCACTTCAATATCCCAGGCAGCATCAAATACGGATCACTTCAATATCCCAGGCAGCATCAAATACGGCTCACTTCAATATCCCAGGCAGCATCAAATACGGCTCACTTCAATATCCCAGGCAGCATCAAATACGGCTCACTTCAATATCCCAGGCAGCATCAAATACGGCTCACTTCAATATCCCAGGCAGCATCAAATACGGCTCACTTCAATATCCCAGGCAGCATCAAATACGGCTCACTTCAATATCCCAGGCAGCATCAAATACGGATCACTTCAATATCCCAGGCAGCATCAAATACGGCTCACTTCAATATCCCAGGCAGCATCAAATACGGCTCACTTCAATATCCCAGGCAGCATCAAATACGGCTCACTTCAATATCCCAGGCAGCATCAAATACGGCTCACTTCAATATCCCAGGCAGCATCAAATACGGCTCACTTCAATATCCTAGGCAGCATCAAATACGGCTCACTTCAATATCCCAGGCAGCATCAAATACGGATCACTTCAATATCCCAGGCAGCATCAAATACGGCTCACTTCAATATCCCAGGCAGCATCAAATACGGCTCACTTCAATATCCCAGGCAGCATCAAATACGGCTCACTTCAATATCCCAGGCAGCATCAAATACGGCTCACTTCAATATCCCAGGCAGCATCAAATACGGCTCACTTCAATATCCCAGGCAGCATCAAATACGGCTCACTTCAATATCCCAGGCAGCATCAAATACGGCTCACTTCAATATCCCAGGCAGCATCAAATACGGATCACTTCAATATCCCAGGCAGCATCAAATACGGCTCACTTCAATATCCCAGGCAGCATCAAATACGGATCACTTCAATATCCCAGGCAGCATCAAATACGGCTCACTTCAATATCCCAGGCAGCATCAAATACGGCTCACTTCAATATCCTAGGCAGCATCAAATACGGATCACTTCAATATCCCAGGCAGCATCAAATACGGATCACTTCAATATCCCAGGCAGCATCAAATACGGCTCACTTCAATATCCCAGGCAGCATCAAATACGGCTCACTTCAATATCCCAGGCAGCATCAAATACGGCTCACTTCAATATCCCAGGCAGCATCAAATACGGCTCACTTCAATATCCCAGGCAGCATCAAATACGGCTCACTTCAATATCCCAGGCAGCATCAAATACGGATCACTTCAATATCCCAGGCAGCATCAAATACGGCTCACTTCAATATCCCAGGCAGCATCAAATACGGATCACTTCAATATCCTAGGCAGCATCAAATACGGCTCACTTCAATATCCCAGGCAGCATCAAATACGGCTCACTTCAATATCCCAGGCAGCATCAAATACGGATCACTTCAATATCCCAGGCAGCATCAAATACGGCTCACTTCAATATCCCAGGCAGCATCAAATACGGCTCACTTCAATATCCCAGGCAGCATCAAATACGGCTCACTTCAATATCCCAGGCAGCATCAAATACGGCTCACTTCAATATCCCAGGCAGCATCAAATACGGCTCACTTCAATATCCCAGGCAGCATCAAATACGGCTCACTTCAATATCCCAGGCAGCATCAAATACGGCTCACTTCAATATCCCAGGCAGCATCAAATACGGCTCACTTCAATATCCCAGGCAGCATCAAATAGGGATCACTTCAATATCCCAGGCAGCATCAAATACGGATCACTTCAATATCCCAGGCAGCATCAAATGACTATGGGGGAAAAAACCTACCTACCTTAAGGGAAACCCACCTCGCTTTTGTTTTCTCTCTTTCTCTCCCTCTCTCTTTGACTTGTATCCATTCGGCCCCATTCAGCCTACTGTTTTAAGACATTTACCCCCATCCAGGTGTCAATATTTTCCTGGCAAGCGGTAGCGAGCCAGCATATACAGTATATATTTTTGTTTTGGCAGCAAGCTAAAATGTTTACATTTTTTCGATAGAAAAATTGTCTCCGGCGAAGCCGGATTTCTCCATACAATGCTGGCTCGTTATCGCTCACCAGGACGATATCGACACCTGGATGGGGATAAACGCTGAATGGAGCCGAATCGATACAAGCCAGCGAAAGAGAGAAAAGGAGAGAAATAAAAAAAATAAGCCGGTGACGCCCTTAATGTGAGTAATAAAATACACTAGCACTTCATACCCCTAAGGGAAGAACCAAAACAACTGTAAAAAGCTAACCCTAATTCTCTCCTTAAGCCAAAGTCACACAAGCCCTTTTTCGAGCAATATTTACGGGCAATTATGGTCTGGAAGCATACAAAATTACACTTTATCAGAATTCAGCCGCCTAACATAATCTACCTTCAGTCTAGTTACCGATACCAGTGTGAAAAAGTCTCGAAATAATACGAGAAAAAACTTGCTCATGGAAAATTGACTGAAAAAAACGCTCGTGTGACAGCGGCTTTAAAATACCGTGACGTATTTTTTTTCTTTTTCTGGATATTAGTTTTGTTTTCTTTTATGTGGATGAAAGAGACCAAAGGCAAAGTCGCCTGTAACAAGTGTCTCTCCCAAAGTTGAAAGTGTCGGAGAGCCAAATTCAAGGTACGTTAGAGTCAAAATGTCTGGACACACGGAGCTTGAAGCCGTTTAAGTTATAGTATGAGGGAAAGACAGATTGAGGGAGAGTTCCAAAGATTGCATGGCGTCATCATGTACTGAAGGGGTTAAGGAGAGATTTTTCAATTGGGAGAATATTTTCTGAACCCCTCTCTGCCTCATGTTTAGCCCCATTGCTTTAAAGATTTTAAGACCTTTCGTGCCATTTTGGTGTCGATATTCCTGGCGACCGATGGCGAGCCTGTAATTAAAGAGGAACCGGCCTTTGGTCGGGACATTTTTTTACCGAAAAATGTACAAAGTTATATTGAAAGGGGGTCTAGAGGGTGTAATGTTAAGCTTGACGAAGGTCTAGCGAGAAAACACTAAAAATAAATGAATCTATAAATAAATAGACCCCAAAAAATTACCAGTCCCCTTAAGTGTGGTTCCAGGTTACTGGACTAGGGAGAGAGACATAGGAGACAGGTGGGGTGAGGGGTGGGATGGCATTATAATCTTGTAGGCTGATGATGCTTCTAGGTCTATAAGCATTCCTGATTCTCTGGCGCGCGCGCACGCACGCACACACACACACACACACACACACACACACACACACACACACACACACACACACCTAGTATAAAATAAAAATAACACTAACAAACTTAATAGGTCTGTTCGATAATGGTTGATATTTGTTAAAAGAGTATATAGTTATCTTTTAGCAGGGAAGATAATAATGTTAAGTTGTGAGGGTGGTACAGGAATTATAAGCGTGACCGTCCATAGCATCAGTACCCTAACATAAGCCTACTGACCCGGTGTTGTCGATAGTGAAAAATATACCAACAACTCTATCTGTAAAGTTAAGGGGACACGGACTGCTATTTTGGCCTATAAATTAATTCATTCATTCATAAATTCTTAGTTTCCTCGCTAGACATCCACCAAACTTAGAAAAACATCCCCTAGACCCCCCTCAAGATAAATTTGTAAATTTTTCGGCAGAAAATTTTCCCGGCCGAAGGCCGGTTCCTCTTACAATTACAGGCTCGCTTTCGCTCGCCAGGAAAAAATCGACACCTAAATGGCACGATAGGTCTTAAAATGTATAACGAAATGGGATGAAAGGTCTTAAAATCGCCAAACAAATGGGCCGAGCGTCTAAAAATCTAAAAAATTATGGGACTAAACACGAGGGAGAAAGGGGACTAGAAAAACGACCGTCTCCCCTTAAGATCCACTACATACATATCTTAGTATCGTTGGACCTCATTGCAAGACACAATAAAGTAATTTATCAGCCAATAGACAGACACACACAATCATTATTTTATGTATGTATATAGGGGAGGTGTGGTGGAGCCACTGGACTGGTAATCCAATGGACCCGGGTTCGAATCCCGATATGTCAATGGGAAGATATTATTGGGATGGAATTAAATTGTGCTGTACCTAGTATCAGTGCATTACCACAAAGCCCACCAAAATGCCCCAAAAATACCCTCATTGTTCCCTGATTAAATAGCACTGTATGAATAATCCCATATTCAAAATATGCTACAGGGGGGCAATGCCTAGTGAGTGAATTGCTCAATAGGTGGCGTTCTGAGAGTGAGGGTCCGAGTCTAGAGGGCGAGACAGTGAGGCACAGAGGCGAAGCAAGATGGGGCTGCTTCGAGCCATTAGTGGGTGCTTCACATGTCTCACTCCCTAGACTGGAACGAGACCTCACGGGCTTCACGCTTCATTGTGTTCAGCGGTAGAATGTACAGGCTCTCAGCCTATGGAATATAGAAAATATATATATATATATATTATGATATATATATATATATATATATATATATATCTCAGGGACATACCCCATAGCTGGGAGTGGCCGATCAAGACGGAGCCCGAACAGAAACAACAAAATAAAATAAAAATAAATTCACACACATCTAGGTTGCCCAGGAGAAGACCCAGAGACCAAGGATCATGAGGGGTCCCCAGCAAAAGATTCCCAGGTCCCAAATCTCCCAGAGAGGTTCCGCTCTCAGCAGGCAGAGACGCAGCGGAATAACACCACAATGCCCGCCCCCATTACTTCCAAGCTCCCCGGGCCAGGCGCCTGACGGACTGGTTATCTAGTCCAACTGGCGCCCGACCCCTCTCCCTACGACCACGTTATCACTGATCTATTCACCATCATTCTCCATTCATCCCTATTCATCACCACTTCTCTTGCCTGTTCTTCAGTCCATCTCTCTATCTTCCAACACTTTTTTCAGACTATCTCTCCATCTCCTCCGAGGTCTTCTTCTCATCTATTTCCCCTTGTTTCTGATTCATATATTCTCTGTGTAAGCCTTTCATCACCCATTCGTTCAACATTGTACTCCAAAAAATCTAAATACGAAACGTGAGCAATGGAACTAGAAAATATACAGTTACAGCTGAGAAACCTGCACTTTTAAAGGACAAACAAAATAACAAACATAATATATGTCTACAAAACTTATAACATGTAAATAAATATCGTGGGTACTTACCACTTCTAAATATCAGGTATTTGGGGTAACTTCCTTCCTTCTCTTCTCCGCCAGTAAACAACCTGCCAGGAAAAAAAACAAAAACAAATTAATCAAATAAATTCTATATACTTTAATAATCCCAATAATAAACGAAATAATGTTCCAGATAATTATTACAAATGTCATGACTCTCCCCCAAAAAAACTAAAAATAAAAATAAAAATAATAATAATAATAATAATAATAATATAAAACAAACAATAATAATAAAAATCAAAAAAACAAAAAAACATTCTCCTCCCAGCAATGTTTGCATAAGGGTAAGGGCAGAAATAAATCAGGTAGATAAGCTAACTTGGAAAATGTTTCTACATTGTTATTG